>WNWK01019846.1:0-36969 GCA_009830355.1 Cherax destructor | reverse complement strand
AGACACAAGCACAGCTGTGTAAGCAGACACAAGCACAGCTGTGTAAGCAGACACAAGCACAGCTGTATAAGCAGACACAAGCAACTCTCACAAATATGACGTTGTAAGTGTTTTGATTTCGCTTTTCATTTTAAAATATATTCAGTTATTATTATACTTGATATTTGTATTAATTTTGTTTTATAATTATTTTTAATTATATTTTTATTACCCTAACAGTGTAAACTAAATTTCCTTCTTTTTATTATATTATTTATGTTTCTCATAAGTTTTATAATTGTTAAAAAATATTTCGTATTTTTTTTTTCAACAAGTCGGCCGTCTCCCACCGAGGCAGGGTGACCCAAAAAGAATGAAAATCCCCAAAAAGAAAATACTTTCATCATCATTCAACACTATCACCACACACATACATAATCACTGTCTTTGCAAAGGAGCTCAGATACGACAGCTGAGAATAGTCCCTCCCAGCTGTCACTATCTCAGACCCCTCCTTTAAAGTGCAGGCATTGTACTTCCTATTTCCAGGACTCAAGTCCAACTAAATCAATTAACTGGTTTCCCTGAATCCCTTCACACAATGTTACCCTGCTCACACTCCAACAGATCGTCATGTCCCAAAACCATTCGTCTCCATTCACTCCTATCTAACACGCTCACACATGCTTGCTGGAAGTCCAAGCCCTCGCCCACAATACCTCCTTTACCCCTTCCCCTCCAACCTTTCTAGGACGACCCCTACCCCGCCTTCCTTCCCTACAGATTTATACGCTCTCCAAGTCATTCTACTTTGATCCATTCTCTCTAAATGACCAAACCACCTCAACAACCCCTCTTCAGTCCTCTGACAAATACTTTTAGTAACTCCACACCTTCTCCTAATTTCCACATTCCGAATTTTCTGCATAATATTTACACCACACATTGCCCTTAGACAGGAGATCTCCACTGCCTCCAGCCTCCTCCTCGCTGTAGCATTTGCAACCCATGCTTCACACCCATATAAGAGTGTTGGTACCACTATACTTTCGTACATTCCCTTCTTTGCCTCCATGGATAACGTTTTTTGTCTCCACAGATACCTCAACGCACCACTCACCTTTTTTCCTTCATCAATTCTATGGTTAACCTCATCCTTCATAAACCCATCCGCTGACACGTCAACTCCCAAATATCTGAAAACATTTACTTCTTCCATAATCCCTCTCTCCAATGTGATATCCAATTTTTCTTTATTTAAATCGTTTGATACCCGCATCACCTTACTCTTATCTATGTTCACTTTTAACTTTCTACCTTTACACACTCTCCCAAACTCGTCCACTAACCTTTGCAACTTTTCTTTAGAATCTCTCATAAGCACAGTATCATCAGCAAAAAGTAACTGTGTCAACTCCCATTTTGCATTTAATTCTCCAAAGTTTAATCCCACCCCTCTCCCCAACACCCTAGCATTTACTTCTTTTACATCCCCATCTATAAATATATTAAACAACCATGGTGACATTACACATCCCTGTCTAAGACCTACTTTTACCGGGAAGTAATCTGTATTATAATATAAATTTTTGTTGTGCTTCATAATTAGTGTTAAAGTTGACAGTAGTTATTGCACTTACAAATTCCTACTGGATCTCACTCAACTCCTCAAGTGCCTTATTTACAAAGAATATTTTCTGCGTTATTGTTTTTATTGATTCTTCTGCAACCTAAGCCTTTAGGAATAGTACGGTTTTCGATGTTGCTGTATAAATCTATGCAAAATGTCACAATTTTTACATTTAACTTCTTTATACATTAGATGATATTAATGGAAGTTTATCTGAGACATTAACAAGGAGACTGGTTGGCCAGGCTGTAAGATGCTCTGACAGGAGACGTGTCAGCCAGGCTGTAAGATGCTCTGACAGGAGACGTGTCGGTCAGGCTGTAAGATGCTCTGACAGGAGACGGGTCGGCCAGGCTCTAAGATGCTCTGACAGGAGACGTGTCAGCCAGGCTGTAAGATGCTCTGACAGGAGACGTGTCGGTCAGGCTGTAAGATGCTCTGACAGGAGACGTGTCGGTCAGGCTGTAAGATGCTCTGACAGGAGACGTGTCGGCCAGGCTGTAAGATGCTCTGACAGGAGACGTGTCGCCCAGGCTGTAAGATGCTCTGACAGGAGACGTGTCGGTCAGGCTGTAAGATGCTCTCACAGGAGACGTGTCGGCCAGGCTGTAAGATGCTCTGACAGGAGACGTGTCGGCCAGGCTGTAAGATGCTCTGACAGGAGACGTGTCAGCCAGGCTGTAAGATGCTCTGACAGGAGACGTGTCGGTCAGGCTGTAAGATGCTTTGACAGGAGACGTGTCGGCCAGGCTGTAAGATGCTCTGACAGGAGACGTGTCGGTCAGGCTGTAAGATGCTCTGACAGGAGACGTGTCGGTCAGGCTGTAAGATGCTCTGACAGGAGACGTGTCGACCAGGCTCTAAGATGCTCTGACAGGAGACGTGTCGGCCAGGCTGTAAGATGCTCTGACAGGAGACGTGTCGGCCAGGCTGTAAGATGCTCTGACATGAGACGTGTCGGCCAGGCTGTAAGATGCTCTGACAGGAGACGTGTCGGTCAGGCTGTAAGATGCTTTGACAGGAGACGTGTCGGCCAGGCTGTAAGATGCTCTGACAGGAGACGTGTCGGTCAGGCTGTAAGATGCTCTGACAGGAGACGTGTCGGTCAGGCTGTAAGATGCTCTGACAGGAGACGTGTCGACCAGGCTCTAAGATGCTCTGACAGGAGACGTGTCGGCCAGGCTGTAAGATGCTCTGACAGGAGACGTGTCGGTCAGGCTGTAAGATGCTCTGACAGGAGACGTGTCGGCCAGGCTCTAAGATGCTCTGACAGGAGACGTGTCGGTCAGGCTGTAAGATGCTCTGACAGGAGACGTGTCGGCCAGGCTGTAAGATGCTCTGACAGGAGACGTGTCGGTCAGGCTGTAAGATGCTCTGACAGTAGACGTGTCGGCCAGGCTGTAAGATGCTCTGACATGAGACGTGTCAGCCAGGCTGTAAGATGCACTGCCAAAATTATTTTAGTCACTAAATCAGGTCTCCAGAAAAAGTAATTTTTTGAGAGTTTTTGTTTTATATTTGTGATGGTCAGTGATTTTTCTGTCATTAAAGACTTATCTCACTATGAAGGTCTTTTAAATACTGTAACATGTATTTATTGTAGGAGTACATAATTATGATTTTGAACCTGTGGTAGATATTGTAACCACAGTGACTAACCCAGCTGGGAAACAGTTCTTAATACGTATAACGTATAATGACTTTCACTGTAGGAAGAATACCTCTGAAACTATCGTAACTACTGAACCGTAGTGACTTCAGTCCTGCTGGAAGGAAACCTATAAAGCCGCCGTAACTACTGAAGCATAGTAACTTCAGCCTTCGTTAGAGGAAACATGAAAACCTTCGTAGTTACTGAAGCATTGTGCAGAATTTACATCTGCATAATAGGTTGTAGCATTTCATTGCATTTTTTTTCACTTGTAAACAGACAAGAATAACTAAAGTAATTAGTGTAACTTTGGTACCAGCCTGTGCTAGTGAAACACATCAAAGCCGTACACAGTGTTATGATTGTAAATATATTTATGAAAAACACTATTTAACAATAGTTAAAAAAACAAAAGAAATACTTCATGCAAAGAACAAGAGTTATGGTACTAGGGTGTCAAACGTATATCAGAGCAAGAAATCACTGCAAAAAAAAAAAACAGCAATAGTGGAGACAGTAACAATGAGAGGAACTAGCCAGGGTGCAGGCTGCCATGACTGCCCACCTTATTACTCTGAGAGTTACTGATTTTTGGTGTGTATTGTTGATATCATTATGTGGATATTTTAAATTTGAAAAAAAGTACAGATAAAAAAAAGGGATTCTGGGAGATGTTAAGTGAATGTGTTGGGAATGTAGAGTAATGCAAGATAATTGCTGGGAGAGACATGACTGTCAATGTGGGAGACACTTGTGTAAGGAGCAGTGTATATAGCAGAGTTAAACCTTTACCTTACGTCAAGGATACAGCCAACATGTCAACTTACAAGAACAGTGAAGACAAACACAAAATCCTTACAGCTAAGCACAATAACATTACATTGAAAAATAACACTTAAGTACAGTTCAGTATACAAGTGACCTTTACCACAATATAGGTATAAACAGACAATTTACAACCAAGAACACTACAGTAACTTACAATAAGCACACAAATATGAAAGACAAGTACAGTAACATGTAAGAACAGTAACATAAAACAGTATATTAAAACATTAAACAGTACAGTGACACATATATAGTATAATAACACTTAAAACAGTATATTAGCATATAAAACAGCATAGTAAAACAAAAAACCGTATAATAACACATAAAACAAACACAAAATGAAACAGTACAACAACTCAGAAGTAAATCACAATAATAATGCTGCAACACTGAAGACCAGCACTACCTGGAGTCTACCTGGAGGCTATTCCGGGGATCAACGTCCCCGCGGCCTAGTCCATGACTAGGACTCCTGGTGGATTAGGGCCTGATCAACTAGGTTGTTACTGCTGGCAGCACGTACTCCAACGTACGAACCACAGCCCAGCTGATCGGGCACCGACTTTAAAGATCTGTCCAGCTTCCTCTTGAAAGCAGCCAGAGGCCTATTGGTAATTCCCCTTATGCATGGTGCTAGGCTGTTGAATAGTCTTGGTTCCCGGACACTTTTTGTGTTTTCTCTTAGTGTACCAATGGTGCCCTCCACTCTTCATTGGGGGTATGTTGCACCGGGTGCCAAGTCTTTTGCTTCGGTAGGGAGTGATTTCTGCGTGCAGATTAGGGACAAGTTCCTCTAGGGTTTTGCTGATGTAGATAATAACGTATCTCTCCCGCCTGCGCTCCACTGAGTATAAGTCAAGTGCTTCCAAGCGTTCCCAGGTGGTTGACAGGTTGCAGTAAAGGTTCTCTGTACACTCTCCAGATCTGCGATTTCACCTGCCTTAAATGTTGATGTTAAGTACAATAACACTGAATACCAGTACACTAACACAGAAGGCCAATACAGTAACACAGAAGACCAGTACAGTAACACAGAAGACCAGTACAGTAACACAGAAGACCAGTACAGTAACACAGAAGACCAGTACAGTAACACAGAAGACCAGTACAGTAACACAGAAGACCAGTACAGTAACACAGAAGACCAGTACAATAACACAGAAGACCAGTACAGTAACACAGAAGACCAATACAGTAACACAGAATACCAGTACAGTAACACAGAAGACAAGTACAATAACACAGAAGACCAGTACAGTAACACAGAAGACCAGTACAGTAACACAGAAGACCAGTACAATAACACAGAAGACCAGTACAGTAACACAGAAGACGACTACTGTAACACAGAAAACCAGTAGAGTAACACAGAAGACCAGTACAGTAACACAGAAGACAAGTACAATAACACAGAAGACCAGTACAGTAACACAGAAGACCAGTACAATAACACAGAAGACCAGTACAGTAACACAGAAGACCAGTACATTAACACAGAATACCAGTACAGTAACACAGAAGACCAGTACAGTAACACAGAAGACAAGTACAATAACACAGAAGACCAGTACAGTAACACAGAAGACCAGTACAGTAACACAGAAGACCAGTACAGTAACACAGAAGACAAGTACAATAACACAGAAGACCAGTACAGTAACACAGAAGACCAGTACAGTAACACAGAAGACCAGTACAATAACACAGAAGACCAGTACAGTAACACAGAAGACCAGTACAGTAACACAGAATACCAGTACAGTAACACAGAAGACAAGTACAATAACACAGAAGACCAGTACAGTAACACAGAAGACCAGTACAGTAACACAGAAGACAAGTACAATAACACAGAAGACCAGTACAGTAACACAGAAGACGAGTACTGTAACACAGAAGACCAGTACAGTAACGCAGAAGACCAGTACTGTAACACAGAAGACCAGTACAGTAACACAGAAGACCAGTACAGTAACACAGAAGATCAGTACAATAACACAGAAGACCAGTACATTACAGTAACACAAAAAACAGTACAGTAACACAGAAGACCAGTACTGTATCACAGAAAACGAGTACTGTAACAAAGATAAACAGTACATTACAGTAACACAGAAGACCAGTACACTAACACAGAAGACCTGTACTGTAACACAGAAAAACAGTTCAGTACAGTAACACAGAAGAACAGTACATTACAGTAACAGAAGAATAATACAGTAGCAAGTAAGGAAAATGCAGAAACTCATAAGAATAATTCAGTAAATAAATAAAAAATAATACAGTAACTTATAAGGATAATAGAGTAACCTACCAGAAAACTCCATTAACACATTAGAGTAATATGGTAACATACAATGAAATACGGTAATTCATAAGAATAATACAGTAACACCCAGGCAATAAATATTGACTCATAAGAATAATACAATAAAATACAATAAAATATAGTAACTCATAAGAATACAGTAACATATTGAAAAATACAGTAACACATAAGAATAATACAGTAACATAAAAGAAAAATACAGTAACTCATAAGAGTAGTACAGTAACATACAATAAAATTACAGTAACTGATAAGAATAATGCAGTGCCTCACAAGAAAGTACAATAACATACAGCAATACAAAAGTAATACACAAGAACATGCAAGAATAATACAGTAAAATACGGTAACAGTACAGCAACATACTAATTCATAAAGCAGCAGTATTCAAGATGTTAACAAGAGTTCCATCAGTCAGGTTGTAACAGCAACAGCAGAAATTCGTTGTGCCAGAGGTCGAGTCTCTGAGTTTGCAGTTATTATTTTCTTTCCAAAGTTGTTTTTTTGTGTTTGTGATTGTTAATGTTTTTCTCATTATAGAGAAAGTGAGAAAAATGAAGACATGAACAAATAAAATGTGAGAGACTTTAATTATTTTATAATTATTTCAGGTTACTTCTTACCTCCCATAAGATAATTTATAAGTGTCTTTTTTACTTTATCCAAGCAAAGTTTCTCTCACATTATTCATATATCTTCACATTTCATTAATGGAAAAGTGAAGACTATAACAATATCATTTCACTGTTCATGAAGAGACTGGACCAGTAGGTCATCTTCACCTGTGTCAGTGAAGTGACTGCAGGTACTTCACCTGGTCATGAAGTCGCACATGCGGTCACTCACCTGTGTCAGTGAAGTGACTGAGACCAGTAGGTCATCTTCACCTGTGTCAGTGAAGTGACTGCGACCAGTAGGTCATCTTCACCTGTGTCAGTGAAGTGACTGAGACCAGTAGGTCATCTTCACCTGTGTCAGTGAAGTGACTGCGGACCAGTAAAGGATCACATCATCTTCACCTGTGTCAGTGAAGTGACTGCGACCAGTAGGTCATCTTTACCTGTGTCAGTGAAGTGACTGAGACCAGTAGGTCATCTTCACCTGTGTCAGTGAAGTGACTGCGACCAGTAGGTCATCTTCACCTGTGTCAGTGAAGTGACTGCGACCAGTAGGTCACCTTCACCTGTGTCAGTGAAGTGACTGCGACCAGTAGGTCATCTTCACCTGTGTCAGTGAAGTGACTGCGACCAGTAGGTCATCTTCACCTGTATCAGTGAAGTGACTGCGACCAGTAGGTCATCTTCACCTGTATCAGTGAAGTGACTGTGACCAGTCGGTCACCTTCACCTGTATCAGTGAAGTGACTTCGACCAGTCGGTCATCTTCACCTGTATCAGTGAAGTGACTGCGACCAGTAGGTCATCTTCACCTGTGTCAGTGAAGTGACTGTGACCAGTCGGTCACCTTCACCTGTATCAGTGAAGTGACTGCGACCAGTCGGTCATCTTCACCTGTGTCAGTGAAGGAAGTTTAACTCTCCATTTTACCATTTTTTGAGCAATTCTTAGACGACAGTAGAAAATTATGTTGGGCGCCGCCATTTTTGTTTACATTCCATCACATAATGGCTGCCAGTAACACCAGTCACAAGCAAAAAAACATCAGTTCATGTTTATTAATCATTACATATTGCTCAAACATGTCAAATATTCCCAGCTGTCTCTGAAATATAAGATATATAATGATGTTTTGTGTAATAAACTCTTGTTTTCCCTTCTATTAGTTTGATGACTCACGAAATCGTAATGACACGATTGCAAGCAAGCCATACAGGTGGGTTGAACCCGCGGTCACATAGTCTCAAAACTCTGTGACCGCGGGTTCGAACCCCACCCGTGGTATGGTTTATTAGGTTGATGGTTTTGCGTAAACTGCATGAAATTTGGTTTATAAAAGTTATTTTTCCTGACTGAGCAACACCTCAACCGTGAGTTTTAAAGTTAATTTTTTCTTTCTTTTTATCACTTTTGGAAAGGTTCCAGGATGACAACAACTGAACACATTATCAGTGTTTATAAAATTACTAGTAAATCGATTTTCTTGAAGTTCTTTTCACTGGGTCAGGAAAGTGAAGGATGAACTGGAGCGGCTCACAACCTAATGGTTGAAGATCAGTAGTTTGAGGTAATCAGTCCCTCAGTCTGGAGTCGATGTGATCAGTCCATCAGACTTGTTATATGTACAGCATATGAGGTGAAGCAGTGGTAGGCAGTGTCACCAGTGAGGTTAAGCAGTGATAGGCAGTGTCACCAGTGAGGTTAAGCAGTGGTAGGCAGTGTCACCAGTGAGGTGAAGCAGTGGTAGTTAGTGTTAACAGTGAGGTGAAGCAGTGGTAGGCAGTGTCACAAAGTGAGGTGAAGCAGTGGCAGGCAGTGTCACCAGTGAGGTGAAGCAGTGGTAGGCAGTGTCACCAGTGAGGTGAAGCAGTGGTAGGCAGTGTCACCAGTGAGGTGAAGCAGTGGTAGGCAGTGTCACCAGTGAGGTGAAGCAGTGGTAGGCAGTGTCACCAGTGAGGTGAAGCAGTGGTAGGCAGTGTCACCAGTGAGGTGAAGCAGTAGTAGGCAGTGTCACCAGTGAGGTGAAGCAGTGGTTGGCAGTGTCACCAGTGAGGTGAAACAGTGGTAGAAAGTGTCACCAGTGAGGTGAAGCAGTGGTAGGCAGTGTCACCAGTGAGGTGAAACAGTGGTAGGCAGTGTCACCAGTGAGGTGAAGCAGTGGTAGGCAGTGTCACCAGTGAGGTGAAGCAGTGGTAGGCAGTCTCACCAGTGAGGTGAAGCAGTGGTAGGCAGTGTCATCAGTGAGGTGAAGCAGTGGTAGGCAGTGTCACCAGTGAGGTGAAGCAGTGGCAGGCAGTGTCACCAGTGAGATGAATCAGTGGTAGGCAGTGTCACCAGTGAGATGAAGCAGTGGTAGGCAGTGTCACCAGTGAGGTGAAGCAGTGGTAGGCAGTGTCATCAGTGAGGTGAAGCAGTGGTAGGCAGTGTCACCAGTGAGGTGAAGCAGTGGTAGGCAGTGTCACCAGTGAGATGAATCAGTGGTAGGCAGTGTCACCAGTGAGGTGAAGCAGTGGTAGGCAGTGTCACCAGTGAGATGAATCAGTGGTAGGCAGTGTCACCGTGGAATAATCCACAGGTGAAATAGGGTCATGGCAACTGGGTAGTAAAACATAGAATTCCCTGTATCACGACCCAGGATGTTGCTGTGTTGGACACTGACTGAAGATAAATGATTCAAACACAACACTGTCTTGGTATCTTGATGCAGGGAATTCTACTCTTGCCTAAGCTATAGGCCTGACCACTTCCACCTGGGAATGTTCCCTACGACTGCTTCCCCCTGCGGTATATAAGCGTCTTCTCTGCGTATATGATGTACTTTTAACATGACTGATGGACTGATCATATCGAATAGGCTGAGGGACTGATTACCTCAAACTCCTTCTGATCTTCATTTTTCTCAGTATTGGACTGAGAAAGCCACTGGCTGTCGAAATATTTCCAAAATAAAGATAGCACAGTGTTGCTCAAGTGTTTCATTCAATTTATCTGACTTTTTTGTGTTATCCTGGAGGGTTCTCTACATGTATGTTGTTATGTGTGATAATCTGTGTAAGTGTATTTGTGTATACCTGAATAAACTTACTAAGTCACCTTTAACTCGCAGCCTCACCTGTTTTCTTCTTTTTCCAACTTTTCGATTTTATTTTTCTCATACCTCAAGAACGCCTCATCCAATAACCTTCAAATTTTCAACACTTGTGTATGGAAACTGGGACCAAATTCCTGGAACAACTGGGGTGTTCACGTCCTCCGTTCCAAACCATTATCCTCCGTTTCATCAAAAAAAAAACTTCTTAAGTCACAACTAATGCTTCGCCTTGAAGCTAAACAGGATGCCTTAACAGGGATGACCAACATATGACACATGCGCTAAAACTGGCGCATTGCATGATTAGAAGTGGCGCATTGCATGATTAAAACTGGCGCATTGCATGATTAGAAGTGGCGCATTGCATGATTAAAGTGGCGCATTGCATGATTAAAAGTGGCGCATTGCATGATTAAGTGGCGACATTAGAAGTGCATTGCATGATTAAAAGTGGCGCATTGCATGATTAGAAGTGGCGCATTGTATGATTAGAAGTGGCGCATTGCATGATTAGAAGTGGCGCATTGCATGATTAGAAGTGGCGCATTGCAAAGATTAGAAGTGGCGCATTGCACCCCAATGATAATAATAAAAAACAAGCCTACTCATACAAAAAGTATTTGACCAACTGCAATGATCTAAATCGTCTAAATTTGAAACTGCATTACAAGAACAAATTGTTTTCTAGCTTAGTAAATGACATCAGTGCATTCAAGATAAAGTTAAAACTGTTTACCTCTCAGTTAGATCTTAAATGGTCATAACTATGACCATAATGTTTATAGGGGTGGACCGGTAAGCCAGCTGAAGGCCTCGGTCAGATGACCGAAAGCTCCAACGACTAAGACCCGCGTCAGGAGACACTTGTCATGTTTCCTGACGAACGTTACCTAACCTAACCTCTCAGTCAGAAAATGAGGATTTGAGTCAGTTTCCACATTTAAAAGAATAGTGAATGTACAGAAGATAACGGCAATTTTACTGAATATATTGAAAAAAAAACATATTTCAGGAGTAATTTGAAAGTCGTTTTAGTGATTTTGATAAAGAAGAAGACCTCATACTCGCATTTATAAACCAAATTTCACTTAGTGAACAAAAAACTCCTGAAGCTGCCTAGTAACATACAAATGGAACTTATTGATTTCAAAATAAATTAATTATTGAAAATGAAATTTGATGAACTTCCCTCAGTCATAAATGCTTCTGACAATTTTTGGGCGATCATTACCTTATAAAAAAATTTCAATACTAAGAAAATTTGCCCAGTTATATCTGTCGTTTTGGAATAACGTACAGATGCGAACAAGCATTTCCATCCACGAAATATATTAAAAACAAACTGAGGTTGCAAATGACTGACTCAAATTTGAAGACTTCTCAGTTGCTCTCAGTAACTAATTTAACTGCAGACTTAAAAGTTTCATTAAAGTAATGTTTATCTTGTCTTGATATTAAATAATTTAATGTAAAAATGCTAAATATGTCCATATTAACATATTTTTAAAGAAGTGAATGAGGGTACAAGTGTCGTATGGCGCATCTGAACAAGAGCGTGAAAAAAATGGCACATGGAATGCAAAAGGTTGTCCGCCTCTGCCTTAAGATGTACTGATGCTTCAGTAACACAGCGCTCTCTGTCATAAATTATGTATGTTGATGGTTGTGTCCACTGGTGCAGCTGGTAGTGTTGTTGTTATACAGAGTGATGGCTCACTGGTGCAGCTGGTAGTGTTGTTGTCATACAGAGTGATGGCTCACTGGTGCAGCTGGTAGTGTTGTTGTCATACAGAGTGATGGCTCACTGGTGCAGCTGGTAGTGTTGTTGTCATACAGAGTGATGGCTCACTGGTGCAGCTGGTAGTGTTGTTGTCATACAGAGTGATGGCACTCAAATAGAAATTAGAGCACGTACCAATAACTGGGTCGTCTTCTGGGGTAAGTATAACACCGGGCACATCTGAAGTGCACATCAACCAAATAACTGCTGCAGCATACGGGCGCCTGGCAAACCTAACAACAGCATTCCGACATCCTAATAAGGAATATTTCAGTACCCTGTACACTGTGTAATTAGGCTTATATCTGAATATGCAGCACCAGTTTGGAACCCACACCATGCCAAGCATGTAAAGAAACTAGAGAAAGTGCAAAGGTTTGCAACAAGACTAGTCCTAGAGCTAAGGTGTATGTCCTACGAAGAGAGGTTAAGGGAAATCGACCTGACAACAACTGGAGGACAGGAGAGATAGGGGGGATATGATAACAACGTATAAAATACTTAGAGGAATCGACAAGGTGGACAGAAGGAGGACGCTCCAGAGATGGGACACAGCAACAAGGGATCACAGTTGGAAGTTGAAGACTCAGATGAATCACAGGGATGTTAGGAAGTATTTCTTCAGTCACAGAGTTATCAGGAAGTGGAATAGTCTGGGAAGTGATGTAGTGGAGGCAGGATCTATACATAGCTTTAAGAAGAGGTATGATAACTCTCATGAAGCAAGAAGAGTGATCTAGTAGCGACTAGTGAAGAAGCGGGGCCAGGAGCTGTGACTCCACCTCTGCAACCCCATCTAGGTGAATACACTCAGACAAATTTGACAGACGATTCAAAAGAGAAACTGAGTGAGATATTAGGCCCAACACCTAATTGTTAATTCATAGACAACCTACGGTGCACACACAACCTACGGTGCACACACAACCTACGGTGCACACACAACCTACGGTGCACACATATCAGTAGTGATCAACCTGGTTGAATGGGTGTAGCCTCGCCTTGTGATCTCTGTTGACTTTGATCACTTCTCAAGTGATACAAAATATACAAGTAGTTGATTAAAAGAAAGACAATGTGTAGCTAAGAAAATGGTAGCTTCTGTATGTATATCTGTTCTGTGTGTTTATGTACTTATACACATATGTATTGGTGGAAATGGTTACTTTTAGTGATAGGCCTAGGAATTACAATTCGAGAGAGATATTTCGAGAGATATATTTCATACTTTAATAATTGTTTCTGTCTACACTCTTATCCACAAGAATCTCAAACTTTTCACTTTTTCATTTATTCACATCTTTACCAGTGAAAGTCTTGTGTCAACCAGGATTCTCGATCATTTATTACAACAATACACAAATAACCAGCACATAGCAGCAAGACACTTATGATGACGTTTTGGTCTGACTTGGAACGTAGTGACGTCTGACGTAGTGACCTCTGACGTAGTGACGTCTGACGTAGTGACGTCTGACGTAGTGACCTCTGACGTAGTGACGTCTGAGCAGTGAGAAGAAAGTAAAGTGTGTTGTGGAATGTATGTGTGAGTGTGAAAGAGGATTGTGTATGTCACAGGAAGTGGGGAGAGTAGTGTTACATGTCACAGGAAGTGGGGAGAGTAGTGTTACATGTCACAGGAAGTGGGGAGAGTAGTGTTACATGTCACAGGAAGTGGGGAGAGTAGTGTTACATGTCACAGGAAGTGGGGAGAGTAGTGTTACATGTCGGTAAAACTTAATCTACAGCATCGAAGATATAAAGGCTGAAACTGAAGACAGTCATTTTGATTGTTATTTCATGAACATGAAAAGCTGCTTTAAGGTGCACTGTTCACACTAACAAACTTTGAAAGTAACTAACAGAAACTTCGTGACAAAAATGTAATCACAACAAGTTATTTAAATTTCACTCAAATTATCTGAAATATTTCACTTGAAATCTTGAGTCTTGCGACTTGCTGGATTAAGACTGTTTTTAAAACAGTTTGTGAGTGAATCAACAAGGAAATATCTGGTGTTGACTGGTGTAACTTGACAAACTTTTACCTCTATCAAGACCTGCCAGACACACGTCCATCAACACCTGCCAGACACACGTCCATCAACACCTGCCAGACACATGTCCATCAACACCTGCCAGACACACGTCCATCAACAGCTGCCAGACATACGTCCATCAAGACCTGCCAAACACACGCCCATCAAGACCTGCCAGACACACGTCCATCAAAACCTGCCAGACACACGTCCATCAACACCTGCCAGACACACGTCCATCAACACCTGCCAGACACACGTCCATCAACACCTGCCAGACACATGTCCATCAACACCTGCCAGACACACGTCCATCAACACCTGCCAGACACACGTCCATCAACACATGCCAGACACACCTCCATCAATACCTGCCAGACACACCTCCATCAACACCTGCCACACACACCTCCATCAACACCTGCCAGACACACCTCCATCAACACCTGCCACACACACCTCCATCAACACCTGCCAGACACATGTCCATCAACACCTGCCAGACACACGTCCATCAACACCTGCCAGACACTAATAAACAACATTTAGTGGTGTACATTGTGTGTAAACAACATGTAATATTCACGGTAATTATGCCACATAAAAAATTGTCATAAGTTCAAAGACTGAACAACAATTGGCGCAAAAGATCCTGCATTAAAATTAATAAAGAAGGTAATATAAACAGAAAAAACTTAGAAATGATTATAATAATAACCATTAATTTTGAAAGGGGTGGACGATAAGCCAGAGGAAGGCCTCAGTCAGATGACCAAAAGCTCCAATGGCTGGTCATCATCTGACTAAACCCACATCAGGAGACACTTGTCCTGTTTTCTGATTAATCTTACTTAACCTAACCTACACATGAATATGGTTATTGCTTATAAATATCTGTTTATTAATTTAATTCCATTCGTCACATTGTTGCAAAAAAGACATCGCGTAGAGAGTAAGAGGAAAAGAAAGTAGAAAGAAAGGCAGTATTTGAGCTGGTGATTATCAGGACTCCAGTGTTGGATCTCACAGTGTGGCTCTGAACCCTCCTAATCCATTCTTACTTTTTCGTATAGTTTGTGTAAAGGTTAATAACGTATTTATAATTATTAACTGATAGTAATTATTTGTGTTATCATAATGATTGTTAATCTTAACAATAGTTGTACTCACAACTTTCTCCTGTTTTTAATTCCCTCAGAAAGGAAGTGGCCAGTTTCACCAAAGTATTGGAGATAACAAGAAGAGCTTGAAACAGAGACGAATCAGAAACATCAGTGACATAAGGCACAAAAGTAATTACAAGATTATTGGGAAATGCATTAGTTTTACTTTAAGCAAGATTTACATTTGGAGGACGGAGGATGTTATTAAGATTTTATATATTGAAAATAAGGATGGAAAAGAACAGATTTCACGGGAGAACTGAATTTGGGGGACAAGAAAGTTCGCCAAAAAATGAGAGTATGAAGTTTATGAAATAGGAATTACAGCTAAAGTGAGAGGAACTGGGAAGAGGAGATTTCAGAGTCGAGACATTGCGAGTCACAGATGCAGAAGGCATCGAGGAAGAGAGAAATAAAAATACTCTTTTGCCAAAAGGCACAAGGTAAGCAGAGAATGTACATCCCACAATAACTGGAAAAAAATAAGCCTGTCACAAATCAGTGGACTTGAACATCACGGAAAAGATACAAAGAGTTAGATTCTCATTCAGCTTTGAGCTTAATAGAAGAAATAAGATTGGTAAGAATACCAAGAAAAGTGTGGAAGAGACTAGAGTCACATGACCACAGAGCAAAGACATCATTTACATAGTAAAGTCAGAGAGGACTTACCACAATAGAAGGAAGTGGAGCACTTTTGAAATACTCCATATGGAATATATAGTATATAGGGGAGCCCATAGCAACACCAAAAGTTTGAAAATATATACCTTGAAAAAACAAAGAGTAAGAGTCCACACAACGGAGAATAAGATCTAGACATCAGTGGGTATAGTGAGATGAACATTGTTGTTGAGAACATTGTTACCCTTACTGAGTGCTCACTACCACTGTGTGTTTATGTGTGTGTGTACTCACTTACATGTGCTCACATATATGTAGTTGCAAGGGTCGATTCACAGCTCTTGGCCCCGCCTTTTAGCTGGTCACTACAAAATACAAAACGCAATTGTGTGTGTATGATCATGTATATGAAGTTGCAGGGGTCAGGTCTCAGCTCCTGGCTCTGCCTCTTCACTCTGTTTAAATGTGAATCTATAACCAATGACAATTTAAGTCAATCACTCGACGATACCTGAATTTATGAAGCCGATCAGAACAGAATTTTTGAGACAACTTCATGTACAATTGAGAAGTGAGATCCTCTACTTGTTAACTGCTCTTCAAATTGGGTCAGGTGTTGTGAAGTAATAAGCAAAAACCCAAGATGGTGAACACTGTAGCTAACAAAAACCCAAGATGGTGAACACTGTAGCTAACAAAAACCCAAGATGGTGAGCACTGTAGCTAACAAATGGACGACTCTGCCCAACACGACTTATATTATTTAAAACCAATTTAAAAACACTATAAAAACGCAGTTATTTTTTTTCAATTATCTTTTTTCAATATTCTTTGACAATGTGTAGTAATTTGTTGTACACTCAGCCTTACTTTATATTTCCTCCTTGCTGACGACCCCATTTTTGGCTCAGACTTTCTCTTTGACTTTTTGACAGCAAACCCAAACTTTGATAATACTTGCTTTAGCACTGTATGACCCTTGTGGTTAAGCGCTTCTTTTGATTATAATAATAATAACTTCCTTTAGCACTCCTCACAGATCTTTCTGACTCTACCTCTGTTATCCTCTCCACCCCTGGCTGCTCTCTGCTCCAGCAGCACCCCCGGCCCTGCAGTGCTGTATGACCCACGTAGGTTTAGCGCTTGTTTTTTTATTACAACAACAATAATAATAATAATAATATTAATAATACACTCCCATGCACACTCAACACTCTGACAGTGTGTAATAATGTGTTCTTGACTCCCACACACTCACTCGGCTAACAAAATACCTTCATAATATAAAAGAAAGAAAACTTGTATAGAACACTTGAGGGACGTTGAGAGTTGTGAAGCCCAAACACAACATTTCCTCAGAGAGGAACTTAACTCTTCAAATGCGGCAACCCCATGAAGCATTACCCATATATGATATTAAAACAAGTGTTTTAATGTCATTTTATACAGACAGATGTAATTACAGAGGAGGACAAAAAATCTGTGCTGTGTAAATACATGCACCCGGGTAGTCTGGTACCGTAGTCCAGCCAGAAGAGAAGAACTTCCCGTCCAGTTACACCACCATGGAGAGACAATTTATTTTTAATTCTTCTATTTATATGTCATAGTTTTTAATTTGTTAGAACGAATTATTTTATTCATGTTTCGTGGTCTTTGTATCTTCTATGTTAAGATTGATAACAGTGTAATCTATGCATTTATGGTGATACTGTGTACTAAAGTGTCATCTCTGTTATTATGAATACATTTATTATGATGGGGGAATCTTTTTACAATAAAGTTACTTCACGATGCATAAGAATCCTAATAATACAAATATGGTACTTTATTTGTATCATTAAGAGAGAATTAAACAATAAATCTGAATGTCACAACAATTTAGTCAGAAGTTTGAATAGATCTGTAAATCACTATGATGATATGACTGCTCATAAGGATATTTATGGAGCAACCTGCAATATAATGTGTTTACATTAACTGATATAGTAGCCAGGCTTAGGCTCTGTTACATGTGTTGTTGGCAACTTGGCATGTACACTGATGATGATCAAACTAAATGCAAAATATGTGGTCAGCTTTGTCATACTCTTGACCATTATGTTCTTGACTGTCTGAATAATGAGGAATATAGAGATAGTATAATAACCTATGTTACATACCAAAGATAATAATGAAATGAGATACAGAACATTTTAAGCAAATATTCTAAACTTGTTTACACGAGTTGAAATATAAATTGTAAATACATATTCTTATGCCATTTGGTGCCTAATAAGTAGGTCTTTTTTGTATCCATAAGTTTTAATTTTAACTTCAACTGTATAGATATGAGATACACAATAAACAAGACACTTTGGCTGCAAAATCTAAAAGAATATATAATGTTTGTAATTAGTGTTACGGTGCATAACTTGTGGTAGTCTGTATCTGTGTTGCTTCTGTAATAGTGACTCATAAACCTTAATGAACTGGAAATATGTGCAACACCTGGGTGTCCTTATGTGCAACAAATGGGTGTCCTTATGTGCAACAAATGGGTGTCCTTATGTGCAACAAATGGGTGTCCTTATGTGCAACACGTGGGTGTCCTTAAGTGCAACACTTGGGTGTCCTTATGTGCAACCCCTGGGTGTCCTTATGTGCAACACCTGGGTATCCTTATGTGCAACACCTGGGTGTCCTAATGTGCAACCCCTGGGTGTTCTTATGTGCAACCCTTGGGTGTTCTTATGTGCATTCTCTAGGTGTCCTTATTGGCCAGACGTTTCACCTGGCAGCAGTCATCTTACAATACAGTAGAATCAAAGCTCACTTGACTTGTCTTTAAGCTTCAGATCCTCAATAAAATTTCTAAATTCACGGTGTGTTTTTGCACTTGGCCGAAAGAAATTCAATTTTTAAAACACAATTATGACATTATTGAGCTTGAAGTGTTTACTTACTATGTACACAAGGTGGATGATACAGTGGATACAGAGACATTCAGGATAGTTGAGATCATGTGTCTGTTGCAATACCAACTAGGCCAGTATCTTGATATGTTGCAACTAAGGCAGTATTTTGATCTGTTGCAATACTAACAAGTTTATGTAATGGTAGTTGAGCATTTAATAAAGCTTTGTTAAGTACCTTTTGTGGTTTCCATTAATCTTATCAGGTCTAAGAATTCTTTTACATTTCCATCGATTGTAACATAGCGAACAAATATAGTTCTGGGATGTGTTGAATGTCTGTAGATTCATCCAGTGCTACGCAGACAGCAACGCAGCTTTCAGATCACTCTGCAGTGAACATACGATTGTAGAACTAATTTGAGAAATGTGTCTCTCAGTAGTGCGACGGGAGACAGGAATTTGTTCTATCAAACTATCAATCTCTGATTAATAGATCTATCTACATTATCTATCAATCTCTGATTAATAGATATATCTACATTATCTATCAATCTTTGATTGATAGATAAAGTACTGGTAAACTTTATGAATCCCTGACGGGTAAATACAGTTCTTGTAGACTTTATAAATCTCTGATAGATTGATAAACTCCTGATGGGCGAAGCGTCTAGTCTGTAAATGTCAGACTTCACTTACTGTCTTATTCACACATGTTGGAATATTTTTCCACTGATTTACACTTATGTGCGCATATGTGTGATACAGAGAATTGAATGTGTGGTGTATGTGTAGGTTGTATATGTGGAGATGCGTAAATGTGGTTGAAAAAATGTGGGTGTGTACACCTGTGGATCTTTGCATAAGATGAAAATACAAACTATAAATAATAAAAAAGAAAATTGATTAACACATTCACCTTTTTTCAAGGAGGTAGACAAATAGATAAACACACGGACACTATTCTACCAACAATTAAACATTCACAAACACATTTAAATAACAACATAATTGACAACAATGTATTTACTATAAAAACATAATGCAACATAAATAGAAGTCCAAAATTTTCTTTAATTAGCCTCTCCTCGGTGGGCGAGCTGGGTGCGAGCTTGGTCTCGTCTAGCTGGTCTACTGTTCCAGGCTGTCTTGGTGGGTGGAATTACTGGACGCAGTTTTCTGTGTGTCACCTCCAGTAATTCCACCCACCTGGACAGTCTCAACAGTAGACCAGCTAGACAGCTGACTTTGAGGAAGTGGGGAAGGGAGTCCACCTGAGGTGACACAAGTGGGCTGCTCGAGACACTGATCCGGGGAAGGCACCGCCGACCTTAGGTAAGTGGGGAAGGGGAGACATCCGGGAGCGAACGGATGGATTCCTGGATACATGAACTTAGGGAAGGTTGTTGTTGAGGCTGACCTTGGGTAAGTGGGGAAGGGGAGACGTCCGGGAGCGAACGGATGGATTCCTGGACACATGAACCTGGAGAAGGCAAGAATACTAGCAGTTGAGGATGACCTTGGGTAAGTGGAGAAGGGAAGACATCTGGCGGTAGACAGATGGATTCCTGGATACATAAACCAGGAGAAGGCAAGAATACCGCTGACTTTGGGGAAGTGGGAAAGGGAGTCCACCTGAGGTGACACAAGTGGGCTCCTGGAGACACTGATCCGGGGAAGGCACCGCCGACCTTGGGTAAGTGGGGAAGGGGAGACATCCAGGAGCGAACGGATGGATTCCTGGATACATGAACCTGGGAAAGGCTGAGGCTGGAAGACAGAGAGAGAGAGAGAGAGAGAGAGAGAGGCGAGGCTGTCCTTAGGGAAGTGAGGAAGGGGAGACATCCGGGGCCCACGGATGGATTCCTGGACACATGAACCTGGGGAAGCCAGGAGGGGGTGGACCTTAAAGACGAACCACTGGCATCCACGTGGCAAGGTCTGGTAACTCAGAGATAACTCTGAGGCTGACAGTGGTCGCAAATAATTATTAATTAATAATTAATTAGTGATTAATTAATTAGTGATTTTTAAATCTGGATTAGTGTAATATAAGTAATATGTAATATAAGTACACACACACACACACAACAGGTTTATTATCAATCGACAAGTGCCATTGTAAACCTGTACAAACACTCGCAAAGAAAGCATACACACACGCAGACATACACACAAGCGGACACATACATACACAAGCAGGCACACACACAAACAGGAGTACACACACACACACTCAGACCCGCACACACAAGAAAGCACGCACACACACACTTACACACATACACATATCTACAAATACACACACAGCGAAGAGGCGGGGCCCCAGGGAAGAGGCGGTACCAGGAGCTGTGATTCAACCCCTGCAACCACAAATAAGCGAGTTCACACGAAAGCAAACACACAACACATGCCAAGTGTCCTCGATAAGTGCTTTTGACAACTATTAACTAACGCACACACACATGCACACAAACACACACACACATACACAGTTCCGCAAGAAACATACACACAGACACAATCCTGCATGAAACATTCCACATTCTAGAGGACGTGTCTAGGGTTCTCTGTGGACTGAACCACTTTTGCTCTGTGAAGTGAACCAAGATGCCGTCCATTGAGCAACTTTACCAGCAGCTTAAGGAGGAATTGAGGGTAGTGAAGCTTGAGATACGGCGATTGACGGAGGAAAACAAGAGGATTCGTTGTAGTCCTCCTGTTGTGAGTCCTCATTTCAAGAAGGGAACCTGGGCAGTGGCCGGACTTCATGGAACGAAGTTGAAGATCAAGAAAACGAATGGAGAGTTAGAAACGTTGAAGAAGAAAGAGACTGCTGTGGAAACATCGAATGCCTTCTCCGTGCTACCCGATGAATGTGAGTCGACTACTGGGAACGTCACGACGAACGACACAAAGGAAGGTAAAAACATTGTTATTGTTGGGGACAGCCAGGTTAGATACATGGATAGGGCTTTCTGTTTGAATGATAGGAGTAGGAGACAGAGGGTTTGCTTTCCTGGGGCTGGGATGGAGGATATTGTTAGCCGTCTGGACGACATCATGAGAGGTAATGGGAGCAATCCTATTATCTGTCTCAGTGCTGGAGGCAACGATGTTGGCAGACGTAGGAGTGAGGACCTGACTAGCAGGTTTAGGTCAGCAATAGACATAATTAGGAAGAAGGGTGGGAACCCTGTCATATGTGGTATTTTGCCAAGGAGAGGAGTTGGAAATGAATGGCTGTCCAGGGCAATTGGTGTCAATTGCTGGCTGGACAAATACTGTAAGGAAAATTCAGTAACATTCATTGACAACTGGGACCTCTTCTATGGCAGAAATGACATGTATGCCAGGGATGGGGTTCACTTGTCCAGGTCTGGGGTGGGGGCACTGGCAACTGCAGTGGAGGGAGCTGTTAGGGCTTTAAACTAGAAATAGTTAGTGGTATGGGTTTTTGGGGGAAAACAGTGAAGTCCCAGTGTAGTAATATTATAAGTTCTAGGAGAACTAGTAATAGGCAGAAAAAGGTGGACAGTGGAAAGCTAGTGACACTAGATGACAAGGACAGTAATAGGTATAGTGAAAAAACAGAAATGAGCAGGAAGGGTAAAGAGAAAGGAGGGTCTTTAAATATTTATTACACCAATAGTCATAGTGCTAGGAATAAGATGAACGAGTTGAGATTAGTTGCAAGTACGGGTTATATTGATGTTTTTGCAATAACTGAGACATGGTTTAATATGAAAAATCAGGACTTGCCTGCCGAATGTCACATTCAGGGTTTTAAATTGTTCCAAGTAGACAGAAGTATCAGGGAAGGGGGGTGGGGTGGCACTCTATGTCCGTGATCATTTAAATTGTTGTATAAAAACGGGTATAAAGTCTGAATTAACACATACAGAGTCTGTCTGGATAGAATTTTCTGAGGGGTGTGAAAATTTGATTTTAGGCGTGATTTACCGTCCTCCAAACTTAGATAGGGAACAAGGGAGACTACTTTGGGAGGAAATTGGTAAGGCCACAAGGCACGATAACGTAGTAATTCTAGGGGACTTTAACTTTAGTCAGATTGATTGGAATTTCTTGACAGGGAATTTAGAATCTAACGATTTTTTAGAAGTAGTTCAGGATTGTTTTTTGAAGCAGTTTGTAACAGATCCTACAAGGGGAAATAACCTACTTGACTAGGTTCTGGCAAGCAAGGAAACCCTTGTTAATAATTTAGAAATTACAGAGGAACTCGGCTCAAGCGACCACAAGTCAATTACCTTTAGCATTGAATGGATGTATGATAGTAGGGATAATTCAGTAACGGTCCCAGATTTTCGCTTAGCAGATTATAATGGACTTAGAGAACACTTATCAACTGTGGACTGGGGTGACGAAGAGAGGTATCAATATGACAGTTTTCTTAACACTATACAGGCTGCCCAAAGAACATTTATCCCGTATAAAGAAATTAGATCTAGTAGAAATGACCCAAAATGGATGAATAATAGGCTTAAGTATCTTTTAGGGCAGAAGAAAGGAATTTATAGGCGCATAAAAAAAGGTGAGGGTCATCTTATAAATCAGTATACTGACATTAACCCTTTCGGGGTTATGGTCGTACAAGTACGTCTTACGCGCAGGGGTTATTGACGTACTAGTACGCATAAATTCTAGCGCCTTCAAATTAAGCGCGAAATGGCTGGTAGGCCTAGTGGTGAGAGAATGGGTCTGCGTGGTCAGTGTGCGCAGTAGGAAAAAAATCGGGGACCCAGTGGTGCATTGTGGGAACGCCATGTTAGTACACTCTGATCACCATGCCTGGCGGTAAGAAACTCCTCACTCCTCGGCGAATTGGAACACTTTTGTTCCCCAGTGACAGTTCTAACACCGATGGGAGTGTCAGTGGTGATGAGTTTCATGGTTTTGATGAGGTTGTGACCGAAACTAATGACCATAATACCGGTAATATTGAGGAAAACCCAGACGACCCTCAGCCGTCCACCTCCGGTGTTGTGGCATCTTGTTCACGCTCAATTGTTCCAGGACGAAAGAGGAAACTGTTATTTACTCATATCCCAGACTCTGATGTGAGCAATGGTGATGATAGTGATAGTGAATATGAACTCCAAGCTCTTCAAAACAGTTCCAGTAGCGAGAGTGGAGCAGAATATTCTCCAGTGAAGCGTCAGTATATACGACGGTATATGCGCTCTGGTAGCGTGCCATATGCTGTTCCAAGGGGAAGGAGTACATCTCGGAGTACATCCCGTGGGCGTACAACAGGAAGTGATAGTGAAAATGAAGACGATAGTGTTGCAATTGGAATGAGAAATGTGCATGGAACTGGTACTGGTAGTGGTGGTGGTGGTGCCAGGCGCGAGGCACCAGCAGTGGACCATGCTGGCACCGACGCCGCTGAGTCAGCTCAGCGGCCATCCTCACCCACCCACCTACCGCCACAACCACAACCTCCACTTCCACAACCCCCACAACCACAACCTCCACTTCCACAACCCCCACAACCCCCACAACCACCTGTAAATATCCAGTACCCACCAGCAGACCGCACCTGGGATTGGCAGGACGCTGACAATTTTATTCCCAATCCCCATCAGTTTGATGAAAGTCCAAGTGGAATACGCCCATCTTGTCCACTTGGGAACAATGCCAGTGAACTGGAATGTTTCGAGTTATTCTTTGACGATCCCCTGATATAAATTATTGTCAGGGAAAGCAACAGATACTATGAGTACACCATGGCAAACACAATACTTTCACCAACATCACGCCTCAACAGGTGGAAAGAGGCAACTGTGGCTGAGATGTACTTGTTCTTTGCCACAATAATGCTTATGCCGCATGTTTATAAGCATCGTGTCAAATCATACTGGTCGACAGACCGCCTGATTGCAACACCAGGTTTCAGTGATATAATATCAGTGAATCGATTTGTGCTACTGCTGAGGATGCTCCACTTCTCAGACAAAACCAGGCCTGACAGAAACGACAGGTTGTATAAGATTAGGAATGTGTTTTTGTATCTGAAAGAGAAATTCAATATGCATTTTTATCCCTTCAGGAAGCTTGTTATTGACGAGTCACTGATTCTGTTCAAAGGTAGACTGTGCTTTGTGATTGCTACAGTGGTATTGTATTGGATATTATTGTGTACACTGGAAGTAATACATTGAAAGATACCAGGAAGTTACTGGGTATCTCTGGTGATGTGGTTAGAACAATGATGGAACCATATCTTGGCAAGGGGCATATATTATATACTGATAACTGGTACACAAGCCCCTCCCTCAGTGATTTTTGCGAGTGAACATGACAGATGTGTGCGGTACAGTGCGTGTAAATCGTAAGCATATGCCAAGGTTCAATGCTGGCACTCGTAGAGGTGAGGTGCAAGCGTTTGCTGCCAATGACATCATGGCATTTCGGTGGCATGACAAACGAGATGTCACACTGTTGTCATCAATTCACCCTAACGAAATGACAGACACTGGCAGGCTGCATAGAAGACCAATGAACCCATTCTAAAACCTGCAGCTGTGATGGATTACACGCTCAATATGCGCTTAGTGGACAAATGTGACATGCAAATTGGGTTTGCTGATTGTGTTCGCAAGAGTTACAAGTGGTACATAAAACTCTTTTTCACATTCTGGATATTACCATGCTCAATGCTTATAATATTTATAAGTTGAAGACCACAAACAAACCACCATATGGCGAATTTTGTTTGTCTGTCATCAGGCAAATAATATTCAAGTACCAAGGAGCAACACCTGCAATAGAAACCCGCCCAACACCAGGTTATCACACCTACCTTCTCGTCTGAGGCTTGGTGGTGAACACTTCCTAACAAAACTGCCTGCTACTGCTTGCAAGAAAAGGCTCAGAGGAGGTGTTTTGTCTGTGCACATACAAAAAAACGCCCACAACAACGCAAAGACACTCGTTTTATGTGTGTGGAATGTAAAACACCACTGTGCATGGAACCATGTTTCAGAGACTTCCACAGGCTGCAGAACTACTAGAAACATGTCCAGTGACTATATATATGTATATACATGATTGAACAATGAAAATAAACAATATTTGTTATTGTGAATAACTGTAAATAAGTTGTGTAAACAAAATAGTGATAAGAAAAGTTATGTAATGATTGTGAAATACTTAGCAAGTGAATATTTGAAAAACAGCACTTATATTGGTCTCACAGGCCATAAAAGTTATTTGGAAAAAAAAAAAAAAAACATCAAAAAATAACTTCAAGAAAGAAAAAAGAAAATTACCGGCCAACCGGCAGTTACCGATGTTGCCGGCACCAGTTCATTTTTCGTAAACTTCAATCCTCCATATTTCGGTGAGTATTGATCGCAAAAATGTAATTTTTAGCCTATTAGATTTAGAAAAAAACTATCATTTCATAAGAATTTTTTTTTTTTTTGAAATTCGTGGACCCTGAGAACGAGTTTCAGAGAGACCCCTTGGACCCCCAAAGGGTTAAGAGGGACGTTAAAAAGGGAATAAGAAAAGTTAAATGGGACTATGAAATTAAAGTTGCTAGGGATTCAAAAAATAACCCAAAACGTTTTTTCCAGGTTTATAGAACAAAAGTTAGGGATAAGATAGGTTCCCTTAAAAATAACTTTGGGCATCTTACAGACAAGGAGAATGATATGTGCTCTATTTTTAATAATTATTTTCTCTCGGTTTTCAAACAGGAAGACATTAATAATATCCCAGTAATTAATTTTTACAGAGGCCCAGAAGAAGATAAATTATGTAATATCACAGTCACTAGCGAAATGGTTAGGAAACAACTAGACCGACTGAAACAAAATAAATTGCCGGGTCCTGATGAGCTTTTTGCAAGGGTTCTTAAGGAATACAAAATGGAACTCTGTGAACCAATATCTAACATTTTTAATTTATCTCTTCAAACAGGTGTAGTGTCTGATATGTGGAAGATGGCTAATGTAATTCCTATTTTTAAAGCAGGGGACAAGTCACTACCACAAATTACCGCCCAATAAGCATGACCTCAATTGTAGGCAAATTACTAGAGTCAATTATAACTGATATTATTAGAAGCCATCTAGATAACCATAATTTGATTAATGATACTCAGCATGGATTCACGAGGGGCCGTTCCTGCCTATCTAATTTATTAACCTTCTTCACTAAAGCTTTTGAGGCTGTTGATCACGATAAAGAATTCGATATTGTTTATTTAGACTTTAGTAAGGCTTTTGATAGAGTACCGCACCAGAGACTGTTAAAGAAAGTGGCAGCTCATGGCATTGGGGGAAAAGTGCTGTCATGGATCGAGTCATGGCTCACCAATAGGAAGCAGAGAGTGTCATAAATGGGGTTAAATCCGAATGGGGACTTGTAACAAGTGGTGTTCCACAGGGATCAGTCTTAGGCCCATTGTTATTTATAATATATATCAATGACTTTGACGAGGGAATTACTAGTGATATGAGCAAATTCGCCGACGACACGAAGATAGGTAGGATAATTGATTCAAACATAGTTGTCATAGAACTTCAGGAAGATTTAGACAAACTTAATTCGTGGTCAGAAAAGTGGCAGATGCAGTTCAATGTAGATAAATGCAAGGTTCTGAAGCTCGGAGTGTCCATAACCCAAGCACTTATAAGTTAAATAACGTAGAACTTAGCCATACAGATTGCGAGAAGGACTTAGGGGTGATGGTAGCAGCAACCTTAAACCAAGACAGCAATGCCTAAGCGTACGTAATAAGGCAAATAGATTACTGGGATTTATATCAAGAAGTGTTAGCAACAGAAGTCAGAGGTTATATTACAGCTTTATACATCATTAATAAGGCCTCACCTAGATTACGCAGCTCAGTTTTGGTCTCCATATTACAGAATGGACATAAATTCGTTAGAAAACATTCAGCGTAGAATGACTAAATTAATACATAGCATTAGAAATCTTCCTTACGAAGAAAGATTGAAGACCCTTAAATTACATTCACTTGTAAGACGTAGAATGAGGGAGACATGATCGAGGTATACAAGTGGAAAATGGGTATTAACAAAGGGGATATAAATAAGGCCTTGAGGATATCTCTCCAAGGGGAACCCAATAATGGATTCAAGTTAGATGTTTAGATTTAGAAAGGATATAGGAAAGTATTGGTTTGGAAATAGGGTAGTTGATGAGTGGAACAGTCTGCCTAGTAGGGTTATTGAAGCTGGGACCTTGGGTGGTTTCAAATTTAGGTTGGATAAATTCATGAGTGAGAGGGGTTGGATTTGAGGGACTCAAACATGAGTGGGTAGAATTGTCAAAGCTTATTTCTTGGGTAGCATTGAAAATTGGGGTGAGCAAATATTCTGTTAGTGGGACGGATTGTAAGGACCTTCCTAGTATGGGCCAACAGGCGCTGCAGTGTTCCCCCTTTCTTATGTTCTTATGTTCAAATGCAACGTACCACATACACGTGTATGCATATCAAACCAACTTAATTTACTTAATTTAAGAAATTAGAATTATGAATAAAAGAAGATGATGAATGTTGTTTTACAGTATATTGAAGACCTCCATTGTCAGAGAATATGGCATCAGACAATGAGGAAAATTTCAAGAATTGTCTTAAGAAATGTAAAGAGTAGACATAAATAATATACACGTCTGACTCACTTATCACAACATCACTTCTCTCACCTCCTCTATATTGCGGAAAAACATTCACTTGTATATTCTGGGACGAATATACGAGTAAAATGTACCATCTCGGGAGACGCCATCTCTTGGCAAAAAAAAAGAAAAGAATTTTGTTGATTGCTCCTGCAAGGTTGTTACCTTGACTCTTCGATAATTTATCCCAATGTTTAATTTTAATTTGAAGCTGATGAAGCCATTACCATATTTGTCTTATATACTTGTGGTTGAGGTTATAGTCATGAAAAGTGTCATTGACATTACACAGTTATTTTTGAGTCTTCGTATATCACGAGGTACAAGTACATGCAATAGCAGCAGCATTTTTGGTCCCTTTTGAAATTTTTCCTGATTGTAACCAACAATCCATGTTAAGGGCGTAGCAATATTGTGTTGTAAGTAGTATGTCCACCAGCAACACAAGACTCAGTCACCATAGCTACCGTACTGCCTCGTAGTCGTCCCCAGCAACACAAGACTCAGTCACACAAGGCTAAGACTGCCTCGTAGTATGTCCCCAGCAACAAAGACTCAGTCCACAAGGCTACCGTACTGCCTCGTAGGCGTCCACCAGCAACACAAGACTCAGTCGCGAGGCTACTGTACTGCCTCGTGTGGTCCACCAGCAACACAAGACTCAGTCACCAAGGCTACCGTCTGCCTCGTAGTATGTCCACCAGCAACACAAGACTAGTCACACAAGGCTACCGTACTGCCTCGTAGTATATCCACCAGCATCACAAGACTCAGTCACGAGGCTACCGTTCTGCCCGTGGGATGTCCACCAGCAACACAAGACTCAGTCACACAAGGCTATCGTACTGCCTCGTAGTATGTCCACCAGCAACACAAGACTCAGTCACAAAGGCAGTACTGCCTCGTAGTATGTCCACCAGCAACACAAGACTCAGTCACACAAGGCTACCGTACTGCCTCGTAGTATGTCCACCAGCAACACAAGACTCAGTCACAAAAGGCTATATCATACTGCCTCGTAGTATATCCACCAGCAACACAAGACTCAGTCACACAAGGCTACCGTACTGCCTCGTAGTATGTCCACCAGCAACACAAGACTCAGTCACACAAGGCTACCGTACTGCCTCGTAGAATGTCCATCAGCAACACAAGACTCAGTCACACAAAGCTACCGTACTGTCTCGTAGTATGTCCACCAGCAACACAAGACTCAGTCCCACAAGGCTACCGTACTGCCTCGTAGTATATCCACCAGCAACACAAGACTCAGTCACACAAGGCTACCGTACTGCCTCGTAGTGCGTCCACCAGCAACACAAGACTCAGTCACACAAGGCTACCGTACTGCCTCGTAGTATATCCACCAGCAACACAAGACTCAGTCACACAAGGCTACCGTCTCGTAGTATGTACCTCAACACAAGACTCAGTCACACAAGGCTACCGTACTGACTCGTAGTGCTCACCAGCAACACAAGACTCAGTCACACAAGGCTATCGACTGCCCGTAGTATGTCCACCAGCAACAAAACTCAGTACCAAGGCTACCGTACTGCCTCGAGTGCGTCCACAGCAACACAAGACTCAGTCACACAAGGCTACCGTACTGCCTCGTAGTATATCCACCAGCAACACAAGACTCAGTCACACAAGGCTACCGTACTGCCTCGTAGTATGTCCACCAGCAACACAAGACTCAGTCACACAAGGCTACCGTACTGACTCGTAGTGCGTCCACCAGCAACACAAGACTCAGTCACACAAGGCTATCGTACTGCCTCGTAGTATGTCCACCAGCAACACAAAACTCAGTCACACAAGGCTACCGTACTGCCTCGTAGTATATCCACCAGCAACACAAGACTCAGTCACCAAGGCTATCGTACTGCCTCGTAGTATGTCCACCACAACACAAGACTCGGCCAAAGGTACCACGCTCGTAGTATGTCCACCAGCAACACAACTCAGTCACACAAGGCTACCGTACTGCCTCGTAGTGCGTCAGCAACACAAGACTCAGTCACAAAGGCTACGTACTGCCCCGTAGTATGTCCACCGAACAAAACCAGTCACACAAGGCTATGTACTGCCTCGTAGTATGTCCACCAGCAACACAAGACTCAGTCACACAAGGCTACCGTACTGAAAAAACGGTTAATATTAATTTCATTTGAAGCAATATTCAAAACAAAGAATAAAATTTAAGATCCTTCAAAACAAAATACAACTAACCAAATAAATTAAAAAAGTGCATGGTTACTATGTGTTTTTTCCCATGTCAATAAAAGTGCTGGTTACTATTTGTGCTCTTTCCCATGTCAATAAAAGTGCCTGTTACTATTTTCTCTTCAATAAAAGTGCCTGGTTACTATGGTGGCTCTTTCCCATGTCAATAAAAGTGCCTGGTTACTATGTGTGCTCTTTCCTTATGTCAAATGGGTTACTATGTGTGTGCTCTTTCCATGCCAATAAAAGTGCCTGGTTACTATATGTGTTCTTTCCCATTCAATAAAAGTCCCTTTGGTTACTATGTGTGTGCTTTTTCCCCATGTCAATAAAAGTGCCTGGTTACTATGTGTGCTCTTTATTCAATAAAAGTGCCTTTACTATGTGTGCTCTTTCCATGTTCAAAAAGTGCCTGGTTATATGTGTGTTCTCTTTCCATGTCAATAAAAGTCTGGTTACTATGTGTGTGCTCTTTCCCATGTCAATAAAAGTGCCTGGTTACTATGTGGTGCTTTTTCCTAGTCTATAAAAAGCCGGTGTTTAAAGTTGATATTAGAGCCAGGACTTAACCCGGCGCTGGGCGCTCGGGGAGCAGAAGACAGGAAGAGCAAGCTGTGTACCCAAAGGTCTAAGGTAGTTGAGGTCTTGAGTCATGGGAAGCTGGCAGTTTTTGGTCGCAGGAGAGGGTAGGCAGGTGGAACATAGAGGGCAGCACGAGGTGGGGTTGTTGGAGTAAATGAGGAGGTAGGTTTGTTTGAAATTTAAACTTTTTTGAAGCTGCTTCTGGAAAGAGGTGGTTTTTATTTGTTACGAAGATGAAACCTAGAGGCTTGAAGAACCCAAGAACTTGGGTGAGTGTGAAGTAAGATCACTGTTCCAGCACCGGGGCCCTTTTGCAGAGCTCATGGTCATGGTGTCGGATTTGATGGCGAAGTGTAGAAGGTAAGGTTTTCCATGAGGTGTATGGAGTAGTCTCTATCTTCTTCTGAAGTGGATTCATTTACAGTATAAATGATGTTAGCAGGTGACTGAGGGTCGACATGAACAGTGGAGAGGTGTTATGGTGGTGTAACAGCAGGCTGGGAGGCGTGGGGGGGTGTTGTAAGGGATCTCGTTGTTGGGGGGGTTGCTGGGGAAGGTGTGAGAAATGGCGTGTGAATCTTGGTGGTGTCGGCTTGTAGTTTGGTTTTCAGAATATGTCTGTGAATTGGAGATGTTCTTCAGATCTTCAGTTTTCTTCGATATGATTTCTTTCCTGAGTGGAGCAGTTAAGGGTATGGTGATTACCCTTGCAGTTAAAATATGTTGGGCCGTAGTGATGGGGGACCTGAACGTGTCCATCATTCCCCCATTTTGAACAAAACCCTTTTCCCTGATGGGCAGTCCTTTGTGGTGTGATTATATGAGTGAGGTCCAGCAGTGGAAGACGTGGTGAAACGTTCTGGTTCTATAGAACTTGGGTGAATGTGGTACTAAGAGATAGCCAGACCGTCAGGGGGAGGGGCTTGGGTAGCCATGGACATTCTGAGAATGTGATCTTCAGCATAGATGAGACATTAGGGATCTTGGGATGACCTATAGGCCCAGGTGTTTTGTTTCGATAGATATCTTCAGTGCTTCAACCATCAATTTCAAGATGGGTGAAGGAAAATTTTATAAAAAAATAAGCAAAATTCCCTTAAAACCCCGGGAATTTTTAAAATTTTTTAAATTTTTTTTAAAAAATTAAAAACAAAGGGGGTTTAAAGGGGGAGGAGTTAACCCGGGGTGAAAGGGGGGGGAAAATGTTCCCCTTGGGTTGGGGCCCCGGGGCAGGTTTTAAAACCCGGGTGGTTTGGGGCCGGGGTTTTTAAACCCCGGGGAACCATATTGGGGGGAAAACTTATTTAAATTGAAAATTTGAAGGGAAAAAGGGAAAAGGATTTAAATTTGGGGGTTAGGATTTTTAAACTTAAATTTTTATTTCCCACATTGATTGTTTGGTAAAATTTTAAAAAAAAATTTTGGGGACTTTTTTTTAAAATTTACCAAAAAATAAAAAAAAAATTAATTTAAAAAATTTGGGGAAAGAAATGAAAAAGGATTTTTAAACCTGGTGAAAAGGGGGAAACCAAGTGGAGGGAAATCTTAGGGGGTAGGACCTTAAAAAGGGGGGGGTGTGAACTAAAAAGGGGTGGGGAAAACCGGGTGGAGAGTGTGGGGCCCCAAAGGAGGGGGGCCCCCTTTTGGAAAAAGAAAAAAGTGCCCCTGGAGTGGGGACCTGGGGTAGGGGGGAAACCGGGGGAAAAGGGAAGGTGGCCCCGGGGGTGAGTGGGGGGGTGGACCTGGGGGGGGGAAAGGGTTAGTGGAGTGTGTTGGGACCTGGTGGGGTGTAGTGTGGACCTGTGAAGGTGGGGGAAACTGGAAAAAAGGTAGTTGGAGGGGGGGTTTTTTAAGTGTGGACCGGGTGGGGTGTAGTGTATCCAGGAGTGTAGGGGGCCCTTTTTGGGAAAAAAGGGGGCCTTGAGGCTAGGGACCGGGGGGGGTTTTGAAAGGGCCCCCTGGTAAAAGGTTTTTTTTTGGATGGTGAGAGGTAGTGACCGGGAAAAAATGGGTGTGGAGGGGGAAAGGGGCCCCAGTGGGGGACCGGGGAAAAAATTGGGGGGCCTGGTGAGGTGGTGGCCCCCTCAAGGGTAGTGTGGCCCCGGGGAGAGGGGTGGCCTGGTGGGGGGGTCCCCCCTGTGGAGTGAGGGGGCCCGGGGGGAAAAAAGGGGGCCCTAGTGAGGAAAAAAGGGGGCCGGGGGAAAAAGGGAGGGGAAAGAAAGGGGGGCTGGTGGGGTAGTGTGGACCTGGGTAAAAAGGTTTTTTTGGGGAAAACCCAAGGAAATTTTTAAAAGTTGCCGGGGGAGAGGGGGGGAAACCCTGGGGGAGAGTGTGTGTGGATTGGTAAAGGTAGGGTTCATGGGGGGGGAAAACCCGGGGTGAGGGGGGGGGGTAGTGTGGACCTGGTGGGGGGCCCAGTGGGGGGGGGAGGTGAGGGACCGGTGAGAGTGCTGGATTGGGGGCCCAGGGGCCCCGGTGAGTGTGGACCAGTGGGGGAAAAAAGGGTGGTCGTGGAGGTGGACCTGGTGAGGGCGGGTGGAGGGGGAAAAAGGGGGGGGGGTGGACCGGGGTGAGTGTATTTTTGACTGGGAAGTGAGGGGTCCGGGTGAGTTGGTGGACCCAAAAAATGGGGGGAAAGGGGAGGGGGTAGTGGACCTGGTGGGGGGGGTGTGGACCTGGTGAGGTGGGGGGGGAAACCGGGGAGTGGGGGGAAAACCGGGAGTCAGGTCCGGTAGTGTGGGGAAACCTGGTAGGTGGGGGGAAAACCGGGAGGGTAGTGGGGCCCTGAGGGAAGGAGGGGGGAAACCTGGTGGGGTGTGGGGGAAAACCTGGGTGGGAGGGGAAAATTTAAATGAGGAGGTAGGGGGCCCGGTGGGGTGTAGTGTGGAGGGGGTTAGGGGGTTTCTGGTGAGGTGTATGGACCTGGGGAGTGTAGTGGACCTGGGGGGGTGGACCGGGGGTGTGGTGTGGACCTGGTGAGAGTGTAGTGTGGACCTGGTGGGGTGTAGTGTGGACCTGGTGGGGTGTAGTGTGGCCTGGGGGAGTGTGGGTGGTGGGGACCTGGGGGGGAGTGTAGGGGGACCGGGTGGGATGTGGTGGACCTGGTAGAGTGTGGTCCCTGGTGGGGTGTAGTGTGGACCGGGAGTGTATTGTGGACCTGGTGAGAGGTAGGGGGACCGGTGAGAGGTAGGGGGCCCCCGGGGGGGAGTGTAGTGTGGCCCCGGGAGTGTAGGGGGCCTGGGGGGGAAAAAATTGGGGTAGTGGTTGGTGGTGAGGGGACCTGGTGAGGTGTGGGGACCGGGGGGGGTGTGGTGTGGACCGGTGAGGGAGGGGGGAACCTGGTGGGGTGTAGTGTGGTCCGGGGGGGGGGGAAATTTTTGGGAGGGGTGTGGACCTGGTGAGAGTGTAGTGTGGAGGGGGTTAGAGGTAGTGTGGACCTGGGAGGGAGTGGGACCGGTGATGGTGTCCCCCTTGGGGGGGTGTAGTGTCCCCCTTGGTGAGAGGTAGCGTGGACCTGGTGAGGGTAGGGGGACCCGGGGTTAAGGTAGTGTGGACCTGGTGAGGGTAGTGTGGACCTGGTGAGGGTAGTGTGGACCTGGTGGGGTGTAGTGTGGACCTGGTGAGGGGGGGGGGAAAATTGGGGAGGGTAGGGGGACCTGGTGAGAGTGTAGGGGGACCTGGTGAGAGTGGGGAAACCTGGTGAGGGGGGAGTGTGGACCTGGTGAGAGAAAAATTGTGCTGCTTTTTGATAATCTTTTCTTTTTTTGTGTCCCCCTGAAGGGGGGGCTTTTTCAACCCCAAAAATTTTAACTTTAAAAAATTTTTTTACCCCCCCCCCCGTATAAAGTTAAGACAAATAAAAAAAACATGGATGGTTGATGGTTAAAAAAATTTCTAAAAAAAGGGGAATTTTTGGGGTTTCCCTTTTCCCCCCCAAATTACAAATAATTTTAAAAAAAAATTTTTAATAAACCCCTAAAAACTCAGTGTTAACGTATCTGTGCTTTCTTCTTTTTTTAATCATTCTTAAGTTTTTTATTTTTCCCTTTTTCTTGACATGGCGAAGCAGGTTAGAATATTTTCCCCCTTTAAAAAAAATTTTTGTCTTAAAAAAAAAATTCAAGGTAAAAACTTAACTAGAGGTAATAACACTATGATTGTCATCTAAGATTTTTTTTTTCCCTCCCGCTTTTAGGAAAAATTTTTAAAAAGAAATTTTAAAATGAACATAAAAACAAAACAAACCCAAAGACGAAAAAAAAAATGTAAACCTATGAGTAAACACATTGGAAGTTATGAGGATTTGTAGTAACCCCATAAAAAAAAATGTAAAAGGTTTTTAAAAAAATTTGTTTTTTAAAAAGGGAATTGATTGAAGAAGGATTTTCTTTTCCAGCAACCTTTTCCCGATAGGTTTTTTTAAAAATTCAAGCTGGTTACAAAAATATGGATATGGCCCAAAAAGAGTACCCTTTTCCCCAAAATTTTTTTGAAAACTTTTTATAAAGGGGGATTTTTGCATTTTTTTTTTATGGAATTTCCCAAAAAATTTTTCAGAAGGAACAAAAAAAGGGCAAGATCCTTTTGCCCTTTTGGGGTTGTAAGTTTACATGAAAGCCCAAAAACCCGGGCCCAAAGGGAAAATTTTTTCCCCCTCAACCCCTTTACCCCCATGTTTTTTTTTCCCTAGCGTTTTAAAATTTTTTTAGTTGGAAGACCTAAGTTGAAAACCCTTTGGGGAAAATCTCATGCCCTTGGGATTTCCTTGGTTGGTTTTTTCTGAATGGGAGATGGAAAACCAGAAAAGGGGGGTTTCCCTATTTCCGAGCAGCGGGGGCACACCTGTACAAAAACCCAAACCATTGACAAAAAAGATCTAACTACCCAAAAAAAACCCATGTACCAGGGTTTTTTTTTTGAGGGGAAAATTTTTGGGGTTTCCCCCCAACATATAAAATTTTCTTTCCCCCCCAAAGGAAATTTTTAAACTTTATGACTGCAGGACACCCAAAAATCCCTTTGTTTTTCCCCGCTGTCCCTTTTTTAGTAGAAAAATTTTTTTTTATTTTTACTTGAAGAGGAAGCATCTTGCCGTGGTGGCTCATATTCATCCGCAGAATCCATTTTCCCCAACTGTCACTGTCATCACAAAAAATCTGGCAAAAAAGTAATCCCTTTTCTTTGAGCCCTTGATCCATAAAACATTTGTGTTTAACTGAAATGGAAAGAAAACAAAAAATTTTTCATCGAAATTTAACAAATTTTTTTAAATTTACAAGGTAAAATCTAATATATCAAAAGTATTTGATTCAGCATGCAATTGGGACTATTAATTAAAAAATGTTTTTTTGTTATTTGTTAATCCAGGGGATACCTTCATTGGGAAATTTGGGTTTTTCACCATTGTCTGTTTTGGGGCCCCACAAAGTAATCAGTGAATGTGACATTTATACGGGCAGGCCCACTATAAAAAGATAAAAAAAAAAAAAATTTTAAGTGATTCATTTTTTACTTAAAAACCCCGGGGGTTCATTTTTTATTCCAAAAAAAATTAAACATTCAATAAAAGCACTGGAAACACATTCAGAAAAATTTTCCGCCTTTCCCCGGGGGTTTTAAAAATTTGGGGGAAAACAAGAGATTCGGGTTTGGGGGAAATTTCCTTTTTCCCCAAAAACTTTCAGTACTGAAGACTTCTGGGCCCCAACCCAAATTTACAAAAAAACCCCAAATGACCCCCAAAATTCCCAACCCCCCCAAAAGGGTTGTGGGTTGGTTTGGGAAAATTTTTAAATTTTTGGCTTTGTGGGTCCGGCCCTTTCCCCTGTTTTTTTAGCCCCACATAATACCCC
>WNWK01019845.1:32500-36969 GCA_009830355.1 Cherax destructor | reverse complement strand
GGTGCACAGTGCCTTATCAAAGTAGGCCCAGACATAGCGGCCTGAGTTATCAAAGATGTCGAAGTGACACACAACCCAGAACAAGTCGAATAATCACTGTCTAGTCTATTCTCTGTGAACAGAGTTACACAGAGTTCTGAGAAGTATGATTCGCCTCACCAACAAATACATACTCTACCCAACAGAGTCTAATGTCGAGAACAACAAGAGTGAGGAGTTGACTCGACGAAGGGCAGCAGGCCAGAGAGAGAGAGGAAGAAGGAACAACCACCCAGCTCAGGTGTGTCCAGAGACTGACTCCCCTCCGCAACAAGACGCCGGCAGCCTAACAGTCGTTTGCCAACACCAAGGCAGTTACTACACACTCTCGAGCACAACAAAATATAATATCCTACCTAATATATATAGCTAAGTTAAATAATAGTCTAATAATAATATAAAGCCAAATATTAACGATTTAGCTATAATCGAGAATATTCGCAATATAAAATTATAGAAAATTGAAATATACATTATATACATTGAGGCCCAGTTCAAGGGGCGCAACATACGCCCTGTCTACCCACAAGGATCCTCCTACTGATCAACAGCTGCCTTTCATACTAAAACCTGTTCTTTATGCTTTGAAAATGAAATTGTTTACAGTATTGTTTAGCACAGAACTTCATTATGATTATGATCTCCTGCCATGTCAATGTATATTGTATACAGTTTTTAGTTTATGTTTCCTTGTGTGCACCCTTGAATTGATTATTTTTCCATTCTAAATGTGTTGAAATATTCTTACCATATTTAGATTGCTTGAAGTACAATATCAAAAATTTTGGATTTCAGTTTGAGCTTAAGGCTGGTAAGACTTACACATAGTCCAGTGTTGGAATGGCCATGGTAAGGAAAGCAAGACATTGTAAGAAGAAAACAGAGAAAAACAATAACTCAACTGCTATATATTGTGGTGAGTTTAATTTTGAATAAGCTATGTTCACCTGGGGAACTTTTCTGGTAAGTTATTAAATTTTAACATGAACTTTTTTTTGTGTTACCTTATTGGCATGGCTTGCACATTGAAGTGATATTACCTCCTGTCCAACATTGATATTGATGTTAGTACAGTGCAGTATTATTGTATTGCTGCATACATCAGATCCAGGAAGTTAGGTTTAGTGTTGGGTAAAAATGATCCATTTCTTATTTTAAAAAATATTTTGCAAATACAGTACTGAAGTCTACTTGTTACTGGGCACCTAGAATATGCGAGAGACTACACATTTCTTTTATACAGTTTAATTTACAAACCTAAGATCTATAAAAGATTAAGAGCTGATATCCCACCCCGTATCAAAGCCCAGCCACATGTATAGTGAACCCTCCATATAATATACCTCCATATAATGGACTTGTAAAATAATGGGCAAAATCTGCTGGGTAAATTGTACGTTTAGCTCCTATATTTTCAATGTTTATTGCAATAAAACTTTGAGTGTACAGTATTATATTAGATGTACAGTAGGGTATTTTAAGTGATTGTTTTTAATATTTTTAAATTTTTTCTGATTTAACCCTTAAACGGTCCAAACGTATATATACGTTCGCATGCCCAGTGCCCCAAATATTTTGAATTTTTTTATATAGAAATAAAGAGCACATTTTTTTAAGTGTTATAGGATAAAAAAAAATAATTTAGGGTCAGTACTTACCGAGATATGATGCGGAGAAGTTGGCACTGGATGCTCACCTGACAGCCGCTTGCAGAATTGTTGCCGATATACCTTTTTCTCTCTCTTTTTTTTTTTATTATTTTTATATAATTTTTATGTTCTGATAATTACAATTTATAGTAGTTCTTGTGATTTCATAGCCATTCTTTGTTCAGACAGTAATATTAAGTACTGAAATTTTACTCAAATAATAATAATAATGATAGTGCATAAAAATAATAATAATAATAATGATAGTAAATAATAATAATAATAATAATAATAATAATAATAATAATAATAATAATAGTGCATAATAATGATAATAATAGTAATAATAATAATAATAAAGTTCCCTTGAAGAATTATGCAAGATATGTGTCACTGCCTAATCTCATCTGATCTCCACCAATGATGACTGGTGACATTTGATGAGGGGTGAGGGTAGTCTTATCTCTTCTTATCAGTCCAGTAATTACAGTGATGACATTTGACGAGCTTACACTGCTTCCCTTTATTTGTTACGCAAACCTGTCTGTCTGTCTGTATCTGTCTGTCTGTGTGTCTGTCTTTCTGTCTGCCTGTGTGTCGTCTCCTTTCTGTCTGATTGTCTCAGAGAGTAGCTCATGAACCAACTGGTATTACGCAGATCACAAGCACATTATATCACTTTGTCTTGATTTTTTTAGTTATCCTAGGTAATTTATACTATGTATAATTGTATTTACGTATGTGTTCCTGTGAAATAGAGACAGATCGAGACAGAGACAGATAGATACAGACAGACAGACAGAGATAGATAGCCAATCAGGTACCCAGCTGACCAGCCAGCTGCTGGCCAACCAGCTGCTTGCCAGCCAGGTGGCCAGGCAGGCAGGCAGCCAGCTGGCCTGCCAGCCTGCCGACATCACTTTCCACTTCAAAGGGGAGTGTTAATATGACATGACATCAGTGAATCCTTGGTGTTTGCCGCAGTGTTTGCTCTAGCTGGCGCTCAATTTAACTGGTGCTCCCTCAAGGTACTAAGTGATCCCAGATTTTTTTTTAATATGGCGCACACCGAGTGTTAAGACCCATTCTATGCTGACCAGGCATCTCAGGCCAATCGTGCCAAATTTGGAGGCAGGAAAAATAAAACGTAAATATACGTTTGGGGCAGTAGCAGTACTAACGTATATATACGTTTGGACTGTTTAAGGGTTAATGAACTCTCAGACAATACCCAGTATTAGTCCGTTAAATCAAGGGTTTGCTGTACTGCCACCTAACAGGATGTAGGGATGGGATGATTAATTTTTTTTGCTGATACAAATACAGATACAGTGAACCCTCGGTTTTCGTTGAAAATTCTTTCCAGAATGCTGTTTGAGTGTCGTTACCGAACAAATTTGTTCCCATAAGGACAAATGTAAATTAGATTAGTCATTTCAGACCACCAAAAATACACTTACAAAAGCACTTACGAAAATACACTTACATAATTGTTCGAGTTTGGAGGTGAACGAAAACCAAGGGTCCACTGTACTAAACTTTAGGCTGATACCAATATTATCAGAGTTCACCAATATCCACTGATATTGATACTCAGTTTTAGGCTGATACTGATACCCAAAATGCACTGCATGCTAGTAGCTTTTAATTTTTGCTTAACAATATTTTATTACATGTAAACTACATTTTGTATACTGCAGAAAAGAAAGTTGTATAAAAAATTGGCCATTACCTAACTGGCACTTTGGCACACCCCTACTAGGATGCAACCCCACACCTGTCTAAAATCACCTAGATACCTATTTACTGATAGGTGAACTGGGGCTGCTGGTGTCATGAGATGTGCCCATTTGTCTCGCCCCACCTGGGATTCAAACCCAGATCCCTCTGATTGTCATGTATTCCACCACTGAGCTACAGGTGTCTATATGATGAAAAAACATTCTCTACAAATAATTTAACTCTGTCACTACACATTGATACAAAATTCTGTAACTTACACAAACATTCTAAGAGTACATTGGGAATGTTGAAGAATACAGTAACCTGTGTCACATAAGACAATACAGTATCCTGTGTCACATAAGTAGTAGAGTGGGAATGTTGAAGAATACAGTAACCTGTGTTACATAAGACAATACAGTATCCTGTGTCACATAAGACAATACAGTATCCTGTGTCACATAAGAGTAGAGTGGGAATGTTGAGGAATACAGTAACCTGTGTCACCCTAAACTAAATAATCATACTGTAAATTACTTTCAAAAATGCTCAATGTTATTTTCCTATAAAATATAAACTAAATACTCATACTGTAATTTACTTTCAAAAATGCTCAATGTTATTTTCTTATAAAATAATTTCAATTTTTACTATTATGTAACCACCTACTCACCCTAAACTAAATACTCATACTGTAAATTACTCTCAAAAATGCTCAATGTTATTTTCCTTAAATTACAGTGGACCCCCGGTTCTCGTCGGTAATCCGTCACAGAGGGCCCGTCGACCACCGGTTTGGTCTGGTCGAACTCCGATTCTATTTTCCCCATAAGAAATAATGGAAATAAAATTAATCCGTTTCAGACACCCAAAAGTATTAAAATAAAATATTTTTGTACATTAAATATACATTAAATTACACAGAAAACAATGAGACATGAAGAATAAAACAGTAATAACATGTCACTTACCTTTATTGAAGAGTTGTTGATGTGTGGAAGACTTGAGGAGGGGAGAGAATGGAAGAGTTGCTTTTGTTTGGAAGGGAAATCCCCTTCC
>WNWK01019845.1:0-30000 GCA_009830355.1 Cherax destructor | reverse complement strand
GCATGGGCGCCCAGCTGGGCCACGGCCCCACACGTACGCGTCCGGGATGGATAGCCGACTTGTCGAACTCCGAGTGGCCGCCTAATACCGAGTCAAAAATATTGTAAAAAAAACCGTCGAACACCGATTTGGCCGAGCTCCGACGCCGTCGAACACCGGGGGTTCACTGTATATTTTATTATTATTAACACATCGGCCGCTTCCCACCAAGGCAGGGTGGCCCGAAAAAGAAAAACTTTCATCATCATTCACTCCATCACTGTCTTGCCAGAGGGGTGCTTTACACTACAGTTATAAAACTGCAACATTAACACCCCTCCTTCAGAGTGTAGACACTGTACTTCCCATCTCCAGGACTCAAGTCCGGCCTGCCGGTTTCCCTGAATCCCTTCATAAATGTTACTTTGCTCACACTCCAACAGCACGTCAAGTATTAAAAACCATTTGTCTCCATTCACTCCTATCAAATACGCTAACACATGCTTGCTGGAAGTCCAAGCCCCTCACACACAAAACCTCCTTTACCCCCTCCCTCCAACCTTTCCTAGGCCGACCCCTACCCCGCCTTCCCTCCACTACAGATTTATACACTCTCAAAGTCATTCTGTCTCGTTCCATTCTCTCTACATGTCCGAACCACCTCAACAACCCCTCCTCAGCTCTCTGGATAATAGTTTTGGTAATCCTGCACCTCCTCCTAATTTCCAAACTCCGAATTCTCAGCATTATATTCACACCACACATTGACCTCAGACATGACATCTCCGCTGCCTCCAGGATTCTCCTCGTTGCAACATTCATCACCCATGCTTCACACCCATATAAGAGTGTTGGTATAACTATACTCTCTTACATTCCCCTCTATACTTGCATGGACAAAGTTCTTTGTCTCCACAGACTCCGAAGTGCTCCACTCACCCTTTTCCCCTCATCAATTCTATGATTCACCTCATCCTTCATAGACCCATCTGCTGACATGTCCACTCCCAAATATCTGAATACATTCACCTCCTCCATACTCTCTCCCTCCAGTCTGATATCCAATCTTTTGTCACCTAATCTTTTTTTTATCCTATATTCACTTTCAATTTTCTTCTTTTACATACCCTACCAAATTCATCCACCAATCTCTGCAACTTCTTTTCAGAATCTCCCAAAAGCACAGTGTCATCAGCAAAAAGCAACTGTGACAACTCCCACTTTGTATTTGATTCTTTATCTTTTAACCCCACACCTCTTGCCAAGACCCTCGCATTCACTTCTCTTACAACCCCATCTATAAATATATTGAACAACCACGGTGACATCACACATCCTTGTCTAAGGCCCACTTTTACTGGGAAATAATCCCCCTCCCTCCTACACACTCTAACCTGAGCCTCACTATCCTCATAAAAACTCTTCACTGCTTTCAGTAACCTACCTCCTATTCCATACACCTGCAACATCTGCCACATTGCCCCTCTATCCACCCTATCATATGCCTTTTCCAAATCCATAAATGCCACAAAAACCTCTTTACCCTTATCCAAATACTGTTCGCCTATATGTTTCACTGTAAACACTTGGTCTACACACCCCCTACCTTTCCTAAAGCCCCCTTGTTCATCTGCTATCCTGCTCTCTGTCTTACTCTTAATTATTTCAATAATAACTCTACCATACACTTTACCAGGTACACTCAACAGACTTATTCCCCTATAATTTTTGCACTCTCTTTTGTCCCCTTTGCCTTTATACAAAGGAACAATACAAGCTCTCTGCCAATCCCTAGGTACCTTACCCTCTTCCATACATTTATTAAATAATAGCACCAACCACTCCAAAACTATATCCCCACCTGCTTTTATCATTTCTATCTTTATCCCATCAATCCCAGCTGCCTTACCCCCTTTCATTCTACCCACTGCCTCACGAACTTCCCCCACACTCACAACTGGCTCTTCCACACTCCTACAAGATGTTATTCCTCCTTGCCATATACACTAAATCACAGCTTCCCTGTCTTCATCAACATTTAACAACTCCTCAAAATATTCCCTCCATCTTCCCAATACCTCTAACTCTCCATTTAATAACTCTCCTCTCCTATTTTTAACTGTCAAATCCATTTGTTCCCTAGGCTTCCTCAACTTATTAATCTCACTCCAAAACTTTTTCTTATTTTCAACAAAATTTGTTGATAACATCTCACCCACTCTCTCATTTGCTCTCTTTTTACATTGCTTCACCACTCTCTTAACCTCTCTTTTTCTCTCCATATACTCCCAGTAAAAGTGGGCCTTAGACAAGGATGTGTGATGTCACCGTGGTTGTTCAATATATTTATAGATGGGGTTGTAAGAGAAGTGAATGCGAGGGTCTTGGCAAGAGGTGTTGGGCTAAAAGATAAAGAAGCAAATACAAAGTGGGAGTTGTCACAGTTGCTTTTTGCTGATGACACTGTGCTTTTGGGAGATTCTGAAGAGAAGTTGCAGAGGTTGGTGGATGAATTTGGTAGGGTGTGTAAAAGAAGAAAATTGAAAGTGAATATAGGAAAGAGTAAGGTGATGAGGATAACAAAAAGAATAGGTGACGAAAGATTGGATATCAGATTGGAGGGAGAGAGTATGGAGGAGGTGAATGTATTCAGATATTTGGGAGTGGACATGTCGGCGGATGGGTCTATGAAGGATGAGGTGAATCATAGAATTGATGAGGGGAAAAGGGTGAGTGGAGCACTTCGGAGTCTGTGGAGACAAAGAACCTTGTCCATGGAAGTAAAGAGGGGAATGTATGAGAGTATAGTTATACCAACGCTCTTATATGGGTGTGAAGCATGGGTGATGAATGTTGCAACGAGGAGAAGGCTGGAGGCAGTGGAAATGTCATGTCTGAGGTCAATGTGTGGTGTGAATATAATGCAGAGAATTCGGAGTTTGGAAATTAGGAGGATGTGCGGGATTACCAAAACGATTGTCCAGAGAGCTGAGGAGGGGTTGTTGAGGTGGTTTGGACATGTAGAGAGAATGGAACGAGACAGAGTGACTTCGAGAGTGTATAAATCTGTAGTGGAGGGAAGGCGGGGTAGGGGTCGGCCTAGGAAAGGTTGGAGGGAGGGGGTAAAGGAAGTTTTGTGTGCGAGGGGCTTGGACTTCCAACAAGCATGTGTGAGCGTATTTGATAGGAGTGAATGGAGGCATATGGTTTTTAATACTTGACGTGCTGTTGGAGTGTGAGCAAAGTAACATTTATGAAGGGATTCAGGGAAACCGGCAGGCCGGACTTGAGTTCTGGAGATGGGAAGTACAGTGCCGGCACTCTGAAGGAGGAGTGTTAATGTTGCAGTTTTATAACTGTAGTGTAAAGCACCCCTCTGGCAAGACAGTGATGGAGTGAATGATGATGAAAGTTTTTCTTTTTCGGGCCACCCTGCCTTGGTGGGAATCGGCCGATGTGTTAATAAAAAAAAAAAAAATACTCTTCCCTCCTTGCATCACTTCTACTTTGTAAAAACCTCTCATATGCTAACTTTTTCTCCCTTACTACTCTCTTTACATCATCATTCCACCAATCACTCTTCTTCCCTCCCACACCCACTTTCCTGTAACCACAAACTTTTGCTGAACACTCTAACACTACATTTTTAAATCTACCCCATACATCTTCGACCCCATTGCCTACACTCTCACTAGCCCATCTATCCCCCAATAGTTGTTTATATCTTACCCTAACTGCCTCCTCTTTTAGTTTATAAACCTTCACTTCTCTCTTACTTACTGCTTCTATTTTCCTTGTATCCCATCTACCTTTTACTCCCACTGTAGCTATAACTAAAAAGTGATCTGATATATCTGTGGCCCCTCTATAAACATGTACATCCTGAAGTCTACTCAACAGTCTTTCATCTACCAATACATAGTCCAACAAACTACTGTCATTACGCCCTACATCATATCTTGTATACTTATTTATCCTCTTTTTCTTAAAATATGTATTACCTATAACTAAACCCCTTTCTATACAAAGTTCAATCAAAGGGCTCCCATTATCATTTACACCTGGCACCCCAAACTTACCTACCACACCCTCTCTACATGTTTCTCCTACTTTAGCATTTAGGTCCCCTACCACAATTACTCTCTCACTTGGTTCAAAAGTTCCTATACATTTGCTTAACATCTCCCAAAATCTCTCTCTCTCCTCTACGCTCCTCTTCTCCAGGTGCATACACGCTTATTATGACCCACTTTTCGCATCCGACCCTTATTTTAATCCACATAATCCTTGAATTTACACATTTATATTCCCTCTTCTGATTCCATAACTGATCCTTCAACATTATTGCTACCCCTTCCTTAGCTCTAACTCTCTCAGATACTCCTGACTTAATCCCATTTATTTCTCCACACTGAAACTCGCCTGCCGCCTTCAGCTTTGTTTCGCTTAGGGCCAGGACATCCAACTTCTTTTCATTCATAACATCAGCAATCATCTCTTTCTTATCATCCACACTACATCCACACACATTCAAACATCCCAGTTTTATAAAGTTTTTCTTCTCTTTTTTAGTAAATGTGTACAGGAGAAGGGGTTACTAGCCCATTGCTCCCGGCATTTTAGTCACCTCATATGACACGCATGGCTTACGGAGGAAAGATTCTTTTCCACTTCCCCATGGACAATAGAGAAAATAAAAAGAACAAGAGCTATTAAGAAAAAGAAGAAAAACCTAGATGTGTGTATGTATATATATGCATGTGCATGCCTGTGTAGTGTGACCTAAAGTGTAAGTAGAAGTAGCTAGATATACCTGTTATCCAGGGTGTTTATGAGACAGAAAAAGACACCAGCAATCCTACCATCATGTAAAACAGTTTCAGGTTTTTGTTTCACAGTCACCTGGCAGGACGGTAGTACCTCCCTGGGTGGTTGCTGTCTACCAACCTACCACCAAAAATAATTTCAATTTTTACTATTATATTACTATCCTACTAAACACTTGTTGCAATGTATTATCATCATATTGTAATTTGAACAATGTATTATCATCATATTGTAAGTTGAATGATCTAATAAGACATACTCACTCAATTTCTCTAATATTATGTTCTTAGTCTATAAGCCATTAGATTAAACTGCCCCTAATGCCATGGCATGCCAGTGGCTCTCCTTGCACTTCAATTTATTATTGTAATAACATAACCTATGTAAACTAGCAATGAAATAAATATTTGTATTTGTACAGTGGACCCTCGGTTAACGAAAATTATCCGGTCCAGGAGCTATTACTTAATCTGAATCTTTCGTTATCTGAAACCTTATTTCCCATAAGAAATAATGTAAATACAATTAATTCGTTCCACAAAAAAATAATCACTCAAGAAAAACAAAACAATAACATTTACTTACCTTTATTGAAGAGTTGCAGGCATCTGGAAGGTAGAGTTGCTGACAGGGGCAGGGTGTTAATGGTTGGAAGGGGAATCCCCCTCCAAAAGGACTTCAGGTAACAAGTCCCTCTCTGGGGTTACTTCCCTTCTTTTTCTTTTAATGCATGAATGCTACACTCCCTGCATGCCTGCTACACTCCCTGCATGCCTGCTACACTCCCTGCATGCCTGCTGCACTCCCTGCATGCCTGCTACACTCCCTGCATGCCTGCTACACTCCCTGCATGAATGCTACACTCCCTGCATGAATGCTACACTCCCTGCATGAATGCTACACTCCCTGCATGAATGCTACACTCCCTGCATGAATGCTACACTCCCTGCATGAATGCTACACTCCCTGCATGAATGCTACACTCCCTGCATGAATGCTACACTCCCTGCATGAATGCTACACTCCCTGCATGAATGCTACACTCCCTGCATGACTGCTACACTCCCTGCATGAATGCTGCACTCCCTGCATGCCTGCTACCACTGGGGTGCCACTAGGAAGCTTCTTTGGACCCATGGTGACTTATTTCACAGTGACAATCACTAAACCACCAAAAAAGACACCAAATATATTGTGAATCTTTGAAAGAGCGCGCTAGGTAATGTTCTCTCAATGGTAAACAACGCTTTACTGGTGTCCTGCGCTTGCGCGGAGCAGGCGGACACGTCTAATACCTTTCGGTAACCGAGGAATTTTTTGCTAACCGATTACGAAAAAAGTTTACGTTTTCCGAAGCTTACGTTAACGGAACCTTTCGTTAACCGAGGGTCCACTGTATAAGACAATACAGTATCCTGTGTCACATAAGTGTACAGTGGGAATGTTGAAGAATACAGTATCCTGTGTCATATAAGACAATACAGTATCCTGTGTCACATAAGAGTACAGTGGGAATGTTGAAGAATACAGTATCCTGTGTCACATAAGTCAATACAGTATCCTGTGTCACATAAAAGTACAGTGGGAATGTTGAAGAATACAGTATCCTGTGTCACATAAGACAGTACAGTATCCTGTGTCACATAAGACAGTACAGTATCCTGTGTCACATAAGACAGTACAGTATCCTGTGTCACATAAGACAGTACAGTATCCTGTGTCACATAAGAGTACAGTGGAAATGTTGAAGAATACAGTAACCTGTGTCACATAAGACAATACAGTATCCTGTGTCACATAAGACAATACAGTAACCTGTGTCACATAAGACAATACAGTATCCTGTGTTACATAAGACAATACAGTAACCTGTGTCACATAAGACAATACAGTATCCTGTGTCACATAAGACAATACAGTATCCTGTGTCACATACAATACAGTAACCTGTGTCACATAAGACAATACAGTAACCTGTCACATAAGACAATACAGTAACCTGTGTCACATAAGACAATACAGTATCCTGTGTCACATAAGACAATACAATAACCTGTGTCACATAAGACAATACAGTATCTGTCACATAAGACAATACAGTATCTGTCACATAAGTCAATACAGTATCCTGTGTCACAATACAGTAACCTGTGTCACATAATATTATATTCTTGAAACTTCTCAGATATTCAAGTAACTTGTCTGTCTTTTTTGAGTTACAAATATGTTTGTTACTAATGTATTATCTTAGTAGCTACTGACACTACACTTGCAAAATCCTGTACAGAGTTATAAGTAAGTTTATTCAGGTATACCCAAATACAGATTATCATACACAGCAGCATATGTGTAGACAACCCAGCACAACCCATAAAAGACAGACACACTGACTTATTTCCATTGGGGTCCTTTTAATACCTTATTATTATACTATAAAGGAGATAATATCTTATTAATATACTAGGAATAAGGTAAAAAGTTATTTATATTTACATGTGTGTTAGCTAAAAAAATAAAAAATAAAAAAATTTAGCTAAAAAAATAAAAAATTCATTCATTCTGTTTTTAAGAATGTGCAAATAATATATCGATGTTCTAAAAATATATTGGTGGAAAGTATTGAATTTGAACATTCAATACTTTCAAATAATATACTCATGGAAAATGTTGAATATTCAGTGACTTTAAATTCACCATATACAGTGGACCCTTGGTATTCGTACAGCTCCCAACTCAAACAATTATGTAAGTGTATTTTTGTAAGTGCTTTTGTAAGTGTATTTTTGGGGGTCTGAAACAACTAATCTAATTTACATTTGTCCTTATGGGAACAAATTCGCTCGGTAATGGCACTCGAACAGCATTCTGGAAAGAATTATCGACGAAAACCGAGGGTCCACTGTAGTATGTAAACATTGCTAGCTAGTTTCTTTATCATCATAATTTTATCGTCATATTTTTACTGTCACTAATAATACTCATTAGTGTCATAATGTGGAGGGGCGAAGGCAATAATAAAGGGGAGAGTCTATAACACTTTTGTTTAATTTCTGCCACATCTTATGTAAATACACTGTGAATATTGCTATTTATTTCCTTTGTTTCTGTCACAATTTTGCCTTAGATTTGTAGTTTTCTTTGTTTTACTTGTATGACACTGTGAAGTAACTCACTAATATTCTAGCATTATGTGACACACAACTTGCATGTTACAGATATTACAGTCAACGATTTTGCTAACAATGAGAGTCAAAAGAAATTCCGGCAGATGAAGAAGACTACCATGAAGACAATTATAAACGAAGGTTTGTTTTTAGGACGTTGCATTTATTGAACAAGATTACTGGATACTGTTGGATGCTGACTAATGAATTGCTGGATAACTGATGATTAGCTCTATTACTGTTATTATTCCCACACTGTACCATACCTGGGATTCTAATAATGTTAGCATTTTTTTTATTTGCAAGATGGAGCAGAGGCAGCATAGATTTTAAGGGAGGAGAGGAGAGTGGAGAGGGAGGGAAGTAGAGATGGAGAGAGAGAGAGGGGAGTAGAGAGTGAGAGGGAGAGCTAAAGTTGTACAGTAGAGAATCCTTTATCCAAAATTGAAAAATCCAGAAACCTCCAAAATCCCAAAGTTTTTCGAGTGTTGACATGACACGCCACAAATGAATCATTCAGTGCAAGACGTGGTGGAGGCTTGATCCTCCATCTGTTGAGCCCAGACACTTGAGCTGCATATTTGTACTAGCACCAGATTATTGTCAGCAGCAGTTACTGATTACCATGTGTTTTGTACTCTGTGGTGTGAAGATATTGTTGAAAATGTCAAAAAGGCCTATGAGTAATAGTGAAAAGAAAAAGAGGATGAGTTTATGTTTATCTATATCACAGAAAGTCAAGTTGTAGGAAAAACTTGAGAACAGTGTAAGTGTGAAACATTTGACTGAGGAGTTTGGTGTTGCAACAATCACTCTCTACCACCTAAAGAAACAGAGGGACAAATTGTTGAAGTTCTTTGCTGAAAGTGATGAACAGAAGTCAGTGAAAGATAGAAAAATATTGCATAGAGGGAAAAATGACAATCTGGATCATGTACTGATGGAGTGGATTCATCAGCGTCGGAGTGAGCACATGCCACTTAACAATATGCTGATCATGAAACAAGCAAAAATTTATGACAAACTAAATATTGAAGGTACAGTGGTACCTCTACTTACGAGCAAAATTCGTTCTAGTCGGCTATTCAATTGCCGATACCGAAGAAATTTTTTCCCATAAGAAATAATGAAAATTAGGTTAATCCATTTCAGACCCCTAAAAATACACTTACAAAAGCACCTACAAAAATACACTTACGTAATTGTTCTAGTTGGGAGCTACTCGTAAGTAGAGGTACCACTGTATCTGTAAATATTCAACAGGCTGGATTAGTGGTGATAAAGCATCTGCTGATCGTGAAGCAGCAGAGAAATATAACAGCAAAACATACTATCTACAATGCTAAAGAGACATCACTGTTCTGGCATTATTGCCTCAGAAAAACATTGACTACAGCTGATGAGAGAGCTCCTACAGGAGTTAAGGAAGCCAAGGACAGATTAACTGTGCTGGGATATGCTAATGCAGCAGGCTTGTGTAAGTACAGTCTCTCCTTACTTAGCGACATACTTGTTTACCGACACCTCGGACTTACGATGAGCTCTCTGACCAGTATTTATACTTAAATAATGTATATTAGAGCTGACTTGATGTGCTGTTGGAGTGTAAGCAAGGTAACATTTATGAAGGGAATTAGGGAAACTGGCAAATGGGAAGTACAGTGCGGGCAGTCTGAAGGAGGGGTGTTAATGTTGCAGTTTTATAACTGTAGTGTAAGCATGCTTCTGGCAAGACAGTCATAGAGTGAATGATGATGAAAGTTTTTCTTTTTTGGGCTACCCTGCCTTGGTGGGAAACGGTCGATGCATTAATAAAAAAATAAAAATATAGAGCTGATTTCCTCTATTCTGTTTATTTCAATATACAGTACACTACTGTATAAACATTTAAAAATATACCAGAAATGTTATAAATGGTGCAAAGGTGACATTAAAACAATATCAAAGATGATTGATGCAAAAACTTTTACCTGTCCATTGTGTTAGTGTGACTTTGTAAATGGTCCAAGTCGGACCGAAACATCGTCGTAAGCTCCTCTCTTTTTATATGTGCGGGTTGTGTGTGTATTGTTCCAGTCACGGTATTGTGCCTTTTTTATTATTTGTGTGTATCTCTGGTAGCAGGAATAAATGATTCTCTTCAGAGGTAATGTGCTACTTTATTGGGTTCTTCATACACAGGCAGTGTGTTAAGGTGGCTCTGACGGGCTAGGCCCTTGCCCACAAGGAAGAGCAGGAGTACACTTGTTGTCTCTAGGATGAGGTGGCGCCAAGTGAGGCAGAGTAAGGGTGATGCAGGCTGAGCTCGGTAGGCCTATGGCCCGCTAGATGTCAGCAGAAGCATGACACAAAATATAAAGGCGACACAACGTGAAATATAAACCCCAACTGGGTATACATTGCTTGGCCACCTACCCACGGTTGTCCTCAACCGTGATAAGTGACTGAATAAAATTCTGTCTCTCTCTCTTTCACAGGCACAGGGCACAGAATACAAAATAAAAACATATACAGCCTCTCTTCATTTTAACGATGGAGTTCTGTTCCTAAGACCACATCGGTGAATGAATTCGTTGCTAAGTGAGGAGCATACTGTCATGATAGTGGGTTTTTGCCAACCATCTTTGATATTATTTTAATGTCATCTTTGCACCATTTATAACATTTCTTTTTTTTTTAAATGTTTATACAGTAGTGTACTGTACAGTGGACCCTCGGAAATCGAACATAATACATTCCAGGAGCTTGTTCTTAACTCGAAATGTTTGATAATCGAATTAATATTTCCCATAAGAAATAATGGAAATACATTTAATCCGTTCCAGAAACCCAAAAATATTAAAAAATAATACATTTTAATGACATTAATTATAGTTCTACATACACAAAAGAATTACATATGTACTACTAAAGATATTATTAGTAAATAAATGCATGTATTTTTACTTACCTTTACTGAAGATTGTTGATGGCATATGGAAGATAGGGAGGAGTGAGGGAGGGAGGGGTTAGTGTTTGGAAGGGGAATCCCCTTCCAAAAGGACTTCAGGTATCAAAGCCCTATCTGGGGTTTCTTCTCTTCTTTGTCTTTTAATCTCACTAGGACCAGCTTGAGAGTCACTGGACCCTTGTCTCACAAAATAACTGTCCACAGTCCTCTGTTTCTGGCGCCTCTTTAACATTTGCCTGAAGTAGGACATTGTTTAGTCACTGAACATGCTGCTGATATGGCTTGATTTAGCTTGCTCAGGGTGGTATTTCTCAACAAACCTTTGAACATCGTTCCACTTTGAACAAATCTCCTTAATCTCTGAAGAAGGCACCTCAACCAGTCCCTCTTCCTCTTCCGCCCCCTTGAATCAATAGCCTCAACTCTGGTCTTATGCTCTTCCAGTTCCAGCTGTTGCAGCTCTTCAGTTGTTAGCTCCACCCTGTGGTCCTCCACCAACTCTTCCACATCCTCGCCACTCACCTCCAAACCCAGGGATTTGCCCAATGCCACAATACCTTCCACAACAGGCACAGGGTCGGTATGGTCAGGGTCAGCCTCAAACCCTTCAAAATCCCTCTGTTGGACACAACCTGGCCACAATGGTCTTCAAGCAGAGTTCAAAGTCCTGGAAGTCACTCCATTCCAAGCCTTACCTATAAGGCCTATGCAGTTGTAGATAGTGAAGTGATTCTTCCCAAACTCTAAAGGTCAATTAAGTGTCCGAGGTCACTTCAAAGCACTTTTCAAACAATGCTTTTGTGTAGAGTTTTTTGAAGTTGGAAATGACTTGCTGGTCCATGGGCTGGAGGAGAGGAGTGGTGTTAGGAGGCAAGAACTTCACTTTTATAAATCTGAAGTTGTCACACAGTAGGTTTTCCAAGTTTTGAGGATGTGCAGGAGCATTGTCCAGTAACAGGAGGCACTTGGGACCCAATTCCTTTTACTTTAGGTATTTTTTCACACTGGGGCCAAACACTTCATGGATCCGCTCACTGAAAAGATGCTTTGTGTCCCAGGCATTCTGACTAGCTCTCCACAAGACACACAATCTATTTTTTACGATATTGTGTTTCTTGAACACTCTGGGATTTTCTGAGTGATACACCACTAAAGGCTTCAATTTAAAATCCCCAGTAGCATTACTACACAACATGAGAGTTAGCCTGTCTTTCATAGGCTTGTGTCCTGGCAGTGCCTTTTCCTCCTGAGTAATGTAGGTCCTGTTGAGCATTTTCTTCCAAAACAGGCCTGTTTCGTCACAATTGAACACTTGTTCGGCTTTCAAATTTTCGGTCTTATGTATTCCTGAAATTCAGTAATGAATTTTTCAGCTGCACGTTTGTCTGAACTGGCAGCCTCACCATGCCTTACCACATTGTGTATGCCACTACGCTTCTTAAATCTCTTAAACCAGCCTTTGCTGGCCTTGAAATCACTAACACTACAATCAGCACTAATTCCAGGCATTTTCTTTACAAGATCGGCATGCAACTTTCTTGCCTTTTCACAAATGATTGACTCCGACATACTATCACCTGCTAACTCTTTATCCTTGATCCACACCAGCAACATCTTCTCAATCTCTTCGATTATTTGTGGTCTATTTTTGGCTAGCATATTAACACCTTTTGCAACATCAGCTTCCTTGATTTGTTCCTTCTTAGCTAGGATAGAAGTGATAGTTGACCTGTTTTTGCCATATATCCTGGCAAGCTCAGAAATTCGCACACCACTCCCGTATTTTTGTATTATTTCCTTCTTCATGTCTATGGTGTTTCTCACTTTCTTCACCACAGGGGTACCACTAGGAACTTTCTTGGGATCCATGGTAGCTTATTTCACAGTCACACTTAATGAGCAAACTCCAAACACAATTAATTAATTGTGAAATGTTTGGAGGAGCATGCAGGGTGATGCTTGCGCGGTGAGGCACCCAAGTGCGCCTGGACGGACAGGTCTGGTACGCACTTGTTCAACTGATGGTATGTGTTCGATTACCGAAATCGAATTTGTTGTTCTATTTCCGATTTGTTCGATTGCTGAGTGTTCGATTTCCGAGGGTTCACTGTATATATTGTAATAAACAGAATAGAGGAAATCAGCTCTGATATATATTATTTAGGCATGGAAACTAGTCAGAGAGCCCATCGTAAGTCCGAGTTGTTGGTAAATGAGTACGTCGCTAAGTGAGAAGAGGCTATATATACATGTGGACATGGACAAAAGAAATTTCCTACAACAAGGGAAGAAAAAAAAGGGGGTGTGCTAAAACATCATGGTCCAAAGCAGTGAGCCTCAGAGGCATCACTGCACACCTTCCTGTGTCTGGACAGATACTGCAACACATCAGGAGACATCGCTGCGGCTGAGCTATGACATATCAGAGTATGATCTCATTTGGAGCGGTGAAGCAGTCATCGTGGAATAGTCGCTGCAGGGTTTATTCAACCTGGTGCAAAACCTGTTGGTGCCCTTGAATGAGGCATCGTCAGTGCTCTGCATCTGGGCAGGACTTCTTCTGGCGTGTAACACAGGAGGACACTTCTTGACTGGTACTGTCGCAGGGGCAGTCACTGCTGGGAGCTCAGCGCAGCACAGCTTGGTGGTGCTGATGAGAGTGAAGTGAGTCATAGCAGGGATGACTCAGGTGCATTATTCGGGAGCCGTAGCAGCATACACCGTAACAGGAGTGAACAAGCTAGCAGTTAAAGTGATATCATACTTTGTACAGGATGCTCACTGAAGCCATGACACGAGTCAGACAGTCGTCTGCCACCAAGGCTACTGTGGTTTGACGATGTCATCCTCTCGACAGAGTTGGAGTTATGGCAGAGGTTAGTCTGAGCATCCCCAGATAGGGTCTACTCATAACTGTACTCGGACGGTCAGGAGGTGGAGTGATACAAGTCTCTCTGGGGAGTCATCGTAGGGATGACTGATGTGGCGGGAGTCGTAGCAGGGACGACTCTGATGTGGTGGGAGTCATAGCAGGGACGACTCTGATGTGGCGGGAGTCAAAACAGGGACGACTCCGGTGTGTTGGGAGCCATAGCAGGGATGACTGATGTGGCGTCTACGAAAGCTGTGAGCATAAATGCTTCCTAAACATGGGGGCTCAGACGACACTCATAATCTAATGCCTGGACTGACTAGTGTCAGTTGTCGAACGGTCACAATGGGGTGACATGGTCTAGGCTCAGACCACACTGTGGTTTACACACTCATCTGGGACACATGGAAAACTTGCGCACCTTCCAAGAGCATGTGGTAATATCATTACAATATGATGCTTTTCTGTGCAAAAATCAACACTAAGGTATTAACAAACATGTGAGAACATTAGTAAAGGGACAATGACTGAGAGGAATTAACACGTGACATATGCTACTGAATAATAATAATAATAATAATAATAATAATAATAATAATAATAATAATAATAATAATTTTTATTTGGACATGATACAAAGAATTACATTTGGTCATTGAGATTACATGAGGTGTACATGCCAAAAGCCCCTAGTATGCAGGGCATTTTGGGCAGACTTAAAATTAACTTAAAACTAGATTGTAAGAATTTTTGTAGATAGTATACAATGAGTAAAGGTGAGTATTTAAGCTATGAAATTTGAACATAGTTTTGTACTTTTGTCTTCATTATAAAATTAATTAAATCAGATTAAACAAATTAAAGCAATAATAATAATAAAATAATAAAAAGTTATGGTTGATAATTTATAAAATAAGTAAAGTTGCATATCTAAGTTTTAAAGTTTGAATATAAGTTGAACATATCAATTAATTGTAGCAATTTATTGCAGCAATGCAACTAATTGAGTGAGATAACAATTTAAAACAATTAATTGCATTGCAGTTAGTTTACGTGGTCATTATAATATAAGTGTTGTGGGAATAATTAGCTAAGAATGCTTTCAGTATTTCTTCTCTCAGTTGTTTTTGACATTACTGATAAATTGCTCACTATGAAACTATAACTTATTGTACAAATAAGCGGATCAAAATCAAATCAAAATCTTTATTTCCTTGTAAAGCTTACAATGTGTGGTTTACATGTTATAAAATATTAATTACAAAGAAGGCCACTAGCATGCCTAGGCATTTCGGGCAGACTAATACTAATTCTTACTCTATATTGATATAGGTCATGGAGCAGTACATTTGAAGATACATTATTAGATAATTAGATACATACCTAATTAGGTACATAAACAATTAGATTTAAAATAGTTAGGTAGTACAAATCATATAAAAATATTACAAATGGTAGATTTAGTGATGGGATTGGATTTACCTTGGCATGATACACTGTTTATATTAACCCTTTGACTGTTTCGGTCTTATATATACGTCTTACGAGCCACTATTTCGGATGTATTAATACGCATAAATTCTAGTGACCCATTCTCTCACATGTGGGCCTACCAGCTTTCTCCCACTTGATTTGAGGCTGCTAGAATTTATGCGTATCAATACGTCCGAAACAGTGGCTCGTAAGACATATATATACGACTGAAACAGTCAAAGGGTTAATAGGCAATAGCTATACAGTGGTACCTCGAGTTTCGTACTTTATTTGTTCCAGAAGGCTGTTCGAGTGAAGTTACCGAACGAATTTGTAACCATAAGGAATAATGTAAATTATATTAATCCATTTCAGACCCCCAAAAATACACTTACAATAATACACTTACATAATTGTTCGAGTTGGGAGCAGTATGAAACTCGGGGTACCACTGTATTAGGAATTTTATGTTTACAGTTATTTGGGTGGGTGTAAGTGTAAATTAGGGGGGAATTACAGATAACGAGAGTAAGATTATATTGTTTTGAATGTGTTCATGATACAAAAAAGAGAATTAGGTGGTTTTCATTTGGTTAGCTAATGATGGGGTGTGTTAGGGAGATGAGATGTTTTTTAACGGTAGTTTTGAAAATGGTGGTTGAGTCTGCAGTTCTAGAGTTTTCAGGCAGGGAGTTCCAGATTTTAGGCCCTCTTATGTACATCAAATTTTTGTAGAGGTTTAGCCGGACATGGGAATGTCATAGAGATTTTTGTGTCTGTGTCCTATTGCAACTATCAAGAAAGTGTTTTAGTTCAGGGTTTACATTAGAATTTATGGTTCTGTAAATGTAGGTTGCACAATAGTAGGTGTGAATGTTCTGTACGGTGAGTAGGTTTAGGTCTTTGAAGAGTCGGGTGTGTGTTGTCTTGCATTGGATTACGTGATAATTCTTACTGCAGGTTTCTGTTGGGTTATTATTGGCTTTAGGTGAGTTGCTGCTGTTGATCCCCAAGCACAAATAGCATAGGTGAGGTAGGGATAGATGAGTGACGCTCATGTTCTTTCGCCTGCTATTTCATTACTCTTTAACAAATCACTAGAAACCAGCACTTTCCCGACACTACTCATGATAGCAAGGGTTACACCAATACACAAAGGTGGTGACCCCACAGATGTAAACAATTACCAGCCAATATTAAACTTTCCGTTGCAATCCAAAATCTTCGAGAAACTCGTGCACAAGAGATTATATTCCTTTTTAACAGCACAAAGCATCTTCAACCCCTGCCAATTTGGTTTCAGGAAAAGCAAAAGCACAAACGATGCAGTTGTAAAAATGCTTGACCTGCTTTACACAGCACTTTAAAAAATGAATATCCATTAGGACTCTTTATCGACCTAAGGAAAGCTTTTGATACAGTAGACCACAGCATCCTACTCCACAAACTTGATCATTATGGTATAAGAGGCCACGCACTTACATATTTCAAATCCTACCTTACTAACAGGCATCAGTATGTCTCTATTAACCCTTTGACTGTCACAACCCCCAATCCTGAGTGCTCTCCTGTTGTCGCAAAATATTCGAAAAAAAAAAAAAATTATGTTTTCTTATCAAAATGTTAAGATTATTTTTCTGATTGTTTTTATCCTAAAATTTTTTTTTTGCGATCAATACTTACCGAGATATGGAGGTGTAAAGTTGGCAGAAAATGAGCCGCATATGGCAACAGCGGCGCATGCCGCTCACTGGTACACTTATATTTACTCCCATTCGAAGGTTTCTTGTATTTTCCAATATTTTTTTTTTCCAAATAACTTATGTGGCCTGTGAGACCAAAGTAAGATGCAGTGTACATATATACACTCGTTGTATGCAACACAATAACTGCACAAACATTATTATCTTTATATTGTTTACAAAACTTGTTTACACAAACCAACAATGAAATTTTTTTTTATTACTATTGTTCTATAATATATATATACACATATATAATAACTGGAAACTTTCCATCAACTTCCCTTAGCCTTGAAGCTGTGTGTGTGTGTGTGGACATCTAAATTTGCTGAGTCAGTTTAAGGCAGCTGTCAAAATGATGTATTATACCATTACTCACCACCCTCACTGCTGTCAACCTGTCAACACAAAAGGGGGTTGCAAGTCTTCTTCCCCACAACCTCCTTCCTAGCTTTCTTTCTTCCTTCATTCCTTTCTTACTTATTTCCTTCCTTCCTTTCTTACTTATTTCCTTCCTTTCTTCCTCTCATCTCTTCCTTCCTCTCATCTCTTCCTTCCTCTCATCTCTTCCTTCCTCTCATCTCTTCCTTCCTGCCTTCCTTTCTTCCTTCCTGCCTTCCTTTCTTACTTCTTTTGTTCCTTCCTTCCTCTCATCTCTCCTTCCTTTCCTCCTCCTTTCCTTCCTTCCTCTCATCTCTTCTTTCCTTCCTTTCATCTCTTCTTTCCTTCCTTTCATCTCTTCTTTCCTTCCTTCCTCTCATCTATTCCTTCCTTCCTTACTTTCTTTCTTTCTTCCTTACTTCCTTCTGGTATCCTGGGCATTGCTTTCGGTCACAAACTCCTCAAAACCATGAAATTCATCTTCAGAGACACTTCCATCTGTGTTAGAGCTATCACTGGGGAAGAGAAGAGTCCCAGATTCACTGGGGAGTCAGATATTTCTTACCGCTAGGCATGCTGAACATGGACTACTGAAATGGCTTTCCCACAATTCAACACTGGCACCTTGATTTTTTTTATACTGCGCACACTGACCACACAGACCCATTCTCTTACATGTGGGCCTACCAGCTTTCTCCCACTTGATTTGAGGCCGCTAGAATTTATGTGTTTTAATACGTCCGAAACAGTGGCTCGTAAGACGTATATATACGACTGAAACAGTCAAAGGGTTAAGGACACAACCTCATCAACAAGTCCACTGGAAACTGGAGTACCACAGGGAAGTGTCCTTGGTCCCCTGCTCTTCCTCTTATACATCAGTGATCTTCCTAATGTGTCACAACACCTTAAACCTATTCTTTTTGCTGATGACACGACTTATGTCATCTCCCATCCTAATCTTGCCTCACTCAACACTGTTGTTAACGAAGAGCTAGTAAAATTATCGACCTGGATGACTGCTAATAAATTTACACTTAATATTGACAAAACCTTCTACATTATGTTTGGGAACAGAACTGGTGATGCACTCTTATTGCTAAACATAATGAGGGCTAATTTCTGGGTCTGCGCCTTGACAGCAACTTGAACTTCAACACCCATATCCAACACATAAAAAAAGTATCCAAAACAGTTGGGATCCTCTCCAAGATACGTTAATACGTATCACAATCAGCCCTACCCACACTATACTATTCACTCATCTATCCCTACCTCACCTATGCTGTTTGTGCCTGGGGATCAACAGCAGCAACCCACCTAAAGCCAATAATAACCCAACACAAAGCTGCAGTAAGAATTATCATGCAATCCAATGCTAGACAACACCCCCCCACTCTTCAAAGACCTAAACTTACTCACTGGATAAAACATTCACACCTACTACTGTGCAACCTACATTTACAGAACCATAAATTCTAATATTAACCCTGAACTATAACACTTTCTTGATAGTTGCAACAGGACCCATAGACACAATACCAGACACAAAAAACTCTATGACATTCCTCGTGTCCGGTAAATCTCTACAAACATTCAATAATAATAATAATAATACTTTATTTAGACATGGTACAAAGATACATTGTTGGGTTTACATGATACATAGGTATAAAAGAGATGTACATGCCAAAAGCCCCTAATATGCTGCGCATTGTGGGCATTCTTAGGACTACTTAAACTACATGGTAAAAAATTATGGTTGATAATGTATATAATAAGTATAATTGTGTATCTATGTAATAAAGTTTGAATATAAGTTGAACATATCAATGTATGTATTATTCATAACAGGTTTTTACATTTAAGTGAGTAATCAGGTTTTTACATTCAAGTGATTATTCTACTTTGTTGGGAGTGTTTGATATTGAGCATTTAGGTTTGGGTGAGAAGGTGGTTTTTTAGCATCGTTTTGAATTAGGGTACAGGTAGGGTTTCTTTGGCAATGACAGGTAATGAATTCCAAATTTTTGTGCCTTTTATATGCATTGAGTTTTTACATAGTGTTAGATGGACACGGGGAACATCAAGGAGTGATCTGTGTCTAGTGTTATGGTCATGTGTCCTGTTAAAATTGGTAAGGAGAAGTTTGAGTGGTGGGTTAATATTTGCATAGAGTGTTCTATGTATGTAGTAGGCACAGTAAAAAGTATGAGTGTCTTGAATGGTGAGTAAGTTTAGATTTTTGAAAATTGGTGGAGTATGTTGTCTGGAGTGTGAATGTGTTATCATTCTAACTGCTGCATAAAAGGGCCTAAAATCTGGAACCCCGTGCCTGAAAACTTTAAGACCCGCAGACTCAACCACCATTTTCAAAACTACCGTTAAAAAACATCATATCCCTAACACACCCCATCAATAGCTAACTATGTGAAAACCATGTATTCTCTGCTTGTTGATTCATGCAGCTTGGAGATTCACACGGCTCGAAGATCCATGTGGCCTTATGCACGTGTGGCTTTGTGATCCACGTGGGTTCGAGTGACCTCAGGCACTTGGATATACAGCTCTGGTGAGAATTCACACTGAATTCACAGAAAAACAGCAGAGAGAGAGTGAGGGTTGTGTGGTGGTGGTGGAGTGGGTGGTAGCATGAGATGGGCGTGGGTGGCATATGATGTGGGCCAGGATCTGCTGCCTCCCCTCCTCACACATCACACGTGGAGCCCAGGATGGATTCGACCACACTGGATGTGAAAACACCACAAAACTCACCTCTGGCTTGCTGAAAATGGCCGTGGTGAGCTGAAACAACAGCAGCAATATACCGATGCTACTGCACATGTGACTTGAAACAGCATGGAACGCTGGAGTCCCATTTCTGATTAAATTCAGCAAAATAGGGCCTGAACTCTGGTTGTACCTGTGCCTGAATGCTGAAAGTGGCAGACACGACATCGGGATAACAAGTTGGGAGACGGATGCTGCTTGTACATGTCGATGAAGGAGTGACAACATCTTCATCTTCCTTCCTCCCTCAGGGCAAACACCACTTCTGCGACCATTGCTGGCACCAATATTACAGTAGTTTGTGTGTATCTCTGGTAGCGGGAATGAATGATACCCTTCGGAGGCAACATGTTACTTTATTGGGTTCTTGGTACACAGGCAGTGTGTTAACCCTTTGACTGTTTCGGTCGTATATATACGTCTTACGAGCCACTGTTTCGGACGTATATATGCCCACAAATTCTAACGGCTTCAAATCAAGCGAGAGAAAGCTGGTAGGCCCACATATGAGAGAATGGGTCTGTGTGGTCAGTGTGCGCTGTATAAAAAAAATCCTGCAACACGCAGTGCATAATGAGAGAAAAAAAACTCCGACCGTGTTTTTGGATTAAAACGCCGTCTTTGAGGTGTATTTTCGAATAGTATTTATGGTTGTATTCTCCTTTTTTTTATGGTCTCATTTGATAGAATGGAAAACATACTACAGAAATATAAATGATTTTGATTAGTTTCATGATGAAAACGACCTTGAAATTGAGCTCAAAGTAGGGGAAATGTTCGATTTTTGCAAATGTTCAAGAGTAAACAAATCACACCAGGCGTCCAATACAAATCAATTGGTGAGTCTAATATTCTTTTACAAGTGCACTGATATTATTTATACAGTCATACCCCGTGTTACGATGCTGTCATCTTACGTTATTTTCGAGTACCGATATTTATAACGTAAAAAATTTGATTGCGATTAACGATGTTTGCTTCGTGTAACGACATTCGTACCGGACGTGTCCGCTTGGCGCCCAGCTGAGCGCGCACTCCAGGGAGCGTCAGTGTGCTATTGTTTACAAGCGAGAGCGACCACCCACCCACACCCACGCATTCATACCAGTATATTGTCATTATTCCACTGTTTTTAGTGCTTGCAACTGCTAAATAAGCTACCATGGGTCCAAGGAAAGATCCTAGTGGTAAGCCTGTGGCAAAGAGGAACAGAAATACATGTACGATAGAACTGACGAAGGAGATAATAGAAAAATATGAAAGTGGAGTGCGTATCAGTGAGCTGGCCAGGCTGTATGGTAAACCCTTTTCTACCATCGCTACCATTGTGGCCAAGAAAAATTCAAGTAAAATCAAGGAAGCTGTTGTTGCAAAAGGTTCATCTGTGATCACAAAACACAGACCACAAGTGCTGGAAGATGTGGAAAGGTTGTTGTTGGTGTGGATCAACGAGAAACAGTTAGCAGGAGATACTGTCTCGGAGGCAATATATGTGAAAAAGCAAGGCAGTTGAATGATGATCTCGTTAAGAAAATGCCTGCAACGAGTGCTGAAGTGAGCGAATTTAAAGCCAGCAGAGGCTGGTTTTACAAATTTAAGAATCGAAGTGGCATACATAGTGTTGTGAGGCATGGTGAGGCAGCCAGTTGTGACAAAAGTGCGGCTGAAAAATATGTGCCTGAATTCCAGGAGTACCTAGAGGCTGAACAATTCCTCCCCCAACAAGTGTTTAATTGTGATGAAACAGGCCTGTTTTGGAAGAAAATGCCCAACAGGACCTACATTACTCAGGAGGAAAAGGCACAGCCAGGACATAAGCCTATGAAAGACAGGCTAACTTTGATGCTTTGTGCTAATGCCAGTGGTGATTGCAAAGTGAAGCCTTTACTGGTGTATCTTTTTGAAAATCCCCGAGTGTTTGGTTCAATGGCATGTTTGGCCCCAGTGTGAAGAAATATCTATTGGATAATAATTTGCCACTTAAGTGCCTCCTGATAATGGACAATGCTCCTTGTCATCCTCCAAACTTGGTAGAGAAAATTGTGGAGGAGTTTAAATTCATCAAAGTGAAGTTCTTGCCCCTAATACCACTCCTCTCCTCCAGCCCATGGACCAGCAGGTCATTTCCAACTTTAAAAAACTCTACACCAAAGCAATGTTTCAAAAGTGCTTTGATGTGACCACAGACATGAATATAACCCTAAGAGAATTTTGGAAAAAACATTTCCATATGCTGCATTGTGTAAACCTTATAGGTAAGGCTTGGGAGGGAGTGACTACCAGGACTTTGAACACTGCCTGGAGAAAATTGTGGCCAGACTGTGTCCTAGAGAGGGATTTTGAAGGTTTTGGGGCTGAGCCTCAGAACCCTGAGCCTGAGCCCGAGCCTGTTGTGGAAGAAATTGTGGAATTGGGCAAGTCTTTGGGGTTAGAGGTGAGTGGTGAGGATGTGGAACAGTTGGTGGAGGAGCACAAGGAAGAGCTAACCACTGAAGATCTGCAAGAGATTCAACAGCAACTGGAACAAGAGACCAGTGGTCAGGACAATGGTTCAGAGGAGGAGGAGGAGGTGGAACAGAGATGGAAGAAATTGCCTTCTTCAGTGATTAAAGAGATTTGTGGAATGTGGAGCAAGGTGCAAGCATTTATGGATGAATATCACCCTAACCATGCTGTTGCAGGCCGTGCTGGCAACCTGTACAATGACACAGTGGTGTGTCATTTCAGGGATGTGTTAAAGAATCGCCAGACACAGAGCTCCCTGGACAAATTTATTGTTAAAGAGGTCCAGTGACTCTCAAGCTGGTCCTAGTGGCATTAAAAAAAAGGAAGTAACCCCAGAAAAGGACTTGGTACCTGCAGTGTTAATGGAAGGGATTCCCCTTCAAACACTAGCATACTACTCCACCTTCTCTCCTCCTCCCGTCCTCCACACATCAACAACTCTTCAATAAATGTAAGTGACATGTTATTGTACAATATTTACATGTGTATTTAGGTATTATTCATTAAATTCTGTATTATTTAATGTCAAAAAGTTCTAAAAAATATTTAACTACTTTTGGAAGTCTTGGACGGATTAAATTTATTTCCATTATTTCTTATGGGGAAAATTGATTCGTGTAACGATTGTTTCGCCTTAAAATATGCCCTCTCTGACGGATTAATATCGTAAGTCAAGGTACCACTGTACCATTTTTACAATAATGCAATAGTCTGCATAACAGTAAATCTTCTATTTTTTGTGTGAATAAAAAATCAAAATAGAAAGCAAGAGTAATATAAGAGGGGCCTAAAGACGTGACTAATGAACAGATAACATCTTATTTTAGTGCCAGGAATGTCTGCATTGTTTATTCTGGACCCCATTTTGAAATTGACAACTTTTTTATTTTGCATGAAATTGGCCAAATTTCCAATTTCTGACCACTTTATTGGGTAGTTGAAATCGGTAAATTGGTGGTTTCTTGTACTCAATCGATAGAACAAATGGAGTTCTAAAGAAATAGCTATGAGTTTGGTCGACTGGAACAATGGAATTGGCCGAAAATAGGGCTCAAAGTCAGCGAAATTGCCGATGCGTATATATCGCCGAGATCACTAACTTCACGAGAGCGTAACTCCGTAAGTTTTCAATCAAATTTCATACTTTTGGTGTCATTACCATCGGGAAAAGATTCTCTATCATTTCATAAGAATTTTTTTTTTTTTTTTTTTTTTAAATTTTGTGACAACAGGAGAGCACTCAGGATTAGGGGTTGCGACAGTCAAAGTGTTAAGGCGGCCCTGATGGGCCAGGCCCTTGCCTGCGAGGGAGAGAGGGAGTACACTTGTTGTCTCTAGGATGAGGTGGCACCAAGTGATACAGAATAAGGGTGGGGCGGGCTGAGCTCGGAAGGCCTATGGCCCACTAGATGTCAGCACCAGCGTGACGCGAAATATAAAGGTGACGTAATGTGAAATATAAACCCACAACTGGTATACAATTTCTGCTACTTTGAGCTCAATTTCAAACTACTTTTAATCTGTAAACCATTAAAAATCATGCCTATTTCTGTAAAATATCTTCCATTCTATCAAATGAGACCAAGAAAATGAGAATACAACCATAAATATCGTACAAAAATACACTGCAAAGTCGGTTTTAAACCAAAAACAGTTGCAGTTTTTTTCTCATTATGCACTGCATGCTGCAGGATTTCTTTTATACTATGCACACTGACCGACTACGCAGACCCGTTCTCTCACATGTAGGCCTACCATCTTTCTCCTGCAAGATTTGAAACTGCTAGAATTTTGCCATTAGCTCTCCTCTGACAGGTAAGAGGCAGTTAAATTTTCATTTACTGTACAGTATTTCAGTTAAATTTTCATTTAGTATTCATTTTTACAGTTTCCCTGTGCTGTATAATTTTATACTTTGTTTTATGACTGAATGACTATTTTCCTAACCAAGAAGATAAAACTGAGCAAGATAAGTTATTATTTTTTTTTATTTTATTTTATTAACACATCGGCCGATTCCCACCAAGGAAGGGTGGCCCGAAAAAGAAAAACTTTCATCATTCACTCCATCACTGTCTTGCCAGAGGGGTGCTTTACACTACAGTTATAAAACTGCAACATTAACACCCCTCCTTCAGAGTGCCGGCACTGTACTTCCCATCTCCAGAACTCAAGTCCGGCCTGCCGGTTTCCCTGAATCCCTTCATAAATGTTACTTTGCTCACACTCCAACAGCACGTCAAGTATTAAAAACCATATGCCTCCATTCACTCCTATCAAATACGCTCACACATGCTTGCTGGAAGTCCAAGCCCCTCGCACACAAAACTTCCTTTACCCCCTCCCTCCAACCTTTCCTAGGCCGACCCCTACCCCGCCTTCCCTCCACTACAGATTTATACACTCTCGAAGTCACTCTGTCTCGTTCCATTCTCTCTACATGTCCAAACCACCTCAACAACCCCTCCTCAGCTCTCTGGACAATCGTTTTGGTAATCCCGCACCTTCTCCTAATTTCCAAACTCCGAATTCTCTGCATTATATTCACACCACACATTGACCTCAGACATGACATCACTGCCTCCAGCCTTCTCCTTGTTGCAACATTCATCACCCATGCTTCACACCCATATAAGAGTGTTGGTATAACTATACTCTCATACATTCCCTTCTTTACTTCCATGGACAAGGTTCTTTGTCTCCACAGACTCCGAAGTGCTCCACTCACCCTTTTCCCCTCATCAATTCTATGAGTCACCTCATCCTTCATAGACCCATCCGCCGACATGTCCACTCCCAAATATCTGAACACATTCACCTCCTCCATACTCTCTCCCTCCAATCTGATATCCAATCTTTCGTCACCTATTCTTTTTGTTATCCTCATCACCTTACTCTTTCCTATATTCACTTTCAATTTTCTTCTTTTACACACCCTACCAAATTCATCCACCAACCTCTGCAACTTCACTTCAGAATCTCCCAAAAGCACAGTGTCATCAGCAAAAAGCAACTGTGACAACTCCCACTTTGTATTTGCTTCTTTATCTTTTAGCCCAACACCTCTTGCCAAGACCCTCGCATTCACTTCTCTTACAACCCCATCTATAAATATATTGAACAACCACGGTGACATCACACATCCTTGTCTAAGGCCCACTTTTACTGGGAAATAGTCCCCCTCCCTCCTACACACTCTAACCTTAGCCTCACTATCCTCATAAAAACTCTTCACTGCTTTCAGTAACCTTCCTCCTATTCCATACACCTGCAACATCTGCCACATTGCCCCCCTATCTACCCTATCATGTGCCTTTTCCAAATCCATAAATGCCACAAAAACATCTTTACCCTTATCCAAATACTGTTCACCTATATGTTTCACTGTAAACACTTGGTCTACACCCCCTACCTTTCCTAAAGCCCCCTTGTTCATCTGTTATCCTGCTTTCTGTCTTACTCTTAATTCTTTCAATAATAACTCTACCATACACTTTACCAGGTACACTCAACAGACTTATTCCCCTATAATTTTTGCACTCTTTTTTGTCCCCTTTGCCTTTATACAAAGGAACAATACACGCTCTCTGCCAATCCCTAGGTACCTTACCCTCTTCCATACATTTATTAAATAATAGCACCAACCACTCCAAAACTATATCCCCACCTGCTTTTAACATTTCTATCTTTATCCCATCAATCCCAGCTGCCTTACTCCCTTTCATTCTACCCACTGCCTCACGAACTTCCCTACACCCACAACTGGCTCTTCCACACTCCTACAAGATGTTATTCCTCCTTGCCCTACACACGAAATCACAGCTTCCCTGTCTTCATCAACATTTAACAACTCCTCAAAATATTCTCTCCATTTTCCCGATACCTCTAACTCTCCATTTAATAACTCTCCTCTCCTATTTTTAACTGTCAAATCCATTTGTTCTCTAGGCTTCCTCAACTTATTAATCTCATTCCAAAACTTTTTCTTATTTTCAACAAAATTTGCTGATAACATCTCACCCACTCTCTCATCTGCTCTCTTTTTACATTGCTTCACCACTCTTTTAACTCTCTTTTTCTCTCCATATACTCTTCCCTCCTTGCATCACTTCTACTTTGTAAAAACCTCTCATATGCTAACTTTTTCTCCCTTACTACTCTCTTTACATCATCATTCCACCAATCGCTCCTCTTCCCTCCCGCACCCACTCGCCTGTAACCACAAACTTCTGCTGAACACTCTAACACTACATTTTTAAATCTACCCCATACATTTTCGACCCCATTGCCTACACTCTCACTAGCCCATCTATCCTCCAATAGTTGTTTATATGTTACCCTAACTGCCTCCTCTTTTAGTTTATAAACCTTCACCTCTCTTTTACTTACTGATTCTATTTTCCTTGTATCCCATCTACCTTTTACTCCCACTGTAGCTATAACTAAAAAGTGATCTGATATATCTGTGGCCCTCTATAAAAATGTACATCCTGAAGTCTACTCAACAGTCTTTTATCTACCAATACATAGTCCAACAAACTACTGTCATTACGCCCTACATCATATCTTGTATACTTATTTATCCGCTTTTTCTTAAAATATGTATTACCTATAACTAAACCCCTTTCTATACAAAGTTCAATCAAAGGGCTCCCATTATCATTTACACCTGGCACCCCAAACTTACCTACTACACCCTCTCTGCATGTTTCTCCCACTTTAGCATTTAGGTCCCCTACCACAATACTCTCTCATTTGGTTCAAAAGTTCCTATACATTGCTAACATCTCCCAAAATCTTTCTCTCTCTCTACACTCCTCTCTTCTCCAGGTGCATACACGCTTATTATGACCCACTTTTCGCATCCAACCCTTATTTTAATCCACATAATCCTTGAATTTACACATTTATATTCCCTCTTCTCCTTCCATAACTGATCCTTCAACATTATTGCTACCCCTTCCTTAGCTCTAACTCTCTCAGATACTCCTGACTTAATCCCATTTATTTCTCCCCACTGAAACTCGCCTACCCCCTTCAGCTTTGTTTCGCTTAGGGCCAGGACATCCAACTTCTTTTTATTCATAACATCGGCAATCATCTCTTTCTTATCATCCGCACTACATCCACGCACATTCAGACAACCCAGTTTTATAAAGTTTTTCTTCTTCTTGTTTTTAGTAGATTTGTACAGGAGAAGGGGTTACTAGCCCATTGCTCCCGGCATCTTTGTCGCCTCATACGATACGCATTGCTTACGGAGGAAAGATTCTTTTCCACTTCCCCATGGATAATAGAGAAAATAAAAAGAACAAGAGCTATTAAGAAAAAGAAGAAAAACCTAGATGTGTGTATGTATATATATGCATGTGTATGCATGTGTACGCGGTAATAATTAGCAGTGCACTCTTTCCAAGTGGCATAAACCATACCAACTGCAAAGATGCTGCTCTTCAGACCATAAAAGACCACTTAAATGTAGTAGTACCAGCATCAGAGATAACAGAATCTCAGTTACTTGGCACACAAGGTAGAAAAAAGAGTGTTATGCTTAGATTTCACACGATAGACAGTAAAACCAATCTGATTAAAACATCAGTTAGCGCAAAAAAGATCTTTATGTAAATGAGTGTCTCACAAAAAAACGTCAGAACCTCCTATACAGAGTAAGAAAGATTAAACGTGAGAATAATGACAAAATCTACCAGTGCTTCACACGGGATGGGAAAATCCTAGTTAAGAAATCAAATGTAGGCCGTGCTTACTATATCACGAATGAAAACGAACTGTCCAACTTCCTTCGAGATGCTAACCTTACAGAGACTGATCAACTTCAAAGACAAAATCCTTAGTCTGCGTTAGTGCAACCTCACTATCTTATATTTCTCACAAAACTGATTGTATATTAATGTAATTAACTTCAAAATTGTATATTAATGTAATTAACTTCATAATTGTTCTAATAACTGCTACCTCACTATCTTAAATTTCCCACTAAATAAGATTGTGTAACTTATTTTTTATTATATATATATCTTTTTCCTTATCTGTAACCATTTATTTATTTTTTTAATACATATTTATCATTAATATTTCCCAACCATGGTTGACAAGGCATGGTTGACTAATAGGCGGCAGAGAGTTTGCATAAATGGAGAGAAATCAGAATGGGGGCGTGTCTCAAGCGGTGTTCCACAGGGGTCAGTTTTGGGCCCCCTGTTGTTTACAATTTACATAAACGACATAGATGAGGGAATAAATAGTAGCATAAGTAAATTTGCTGATGACACCAAAATAGGCCGTCCAATTCATTCAAACGAGGACATTAGAGCACTCCAGGATGATTTGAATAGACTGATGCAGTGGTCGGAGAAGTGGCAGATGCAGTTTAATGTAAACAAATGCAAAGTTCTAAATGTTGGGCAGGACAATAACCATGCCACATATAAGCTGAATAATATAGATCTTATTACTTGTAATTGCGAGAAGGATTTAGGAGTTCTGGTTAGTAGTAATCTGAAGCCTAGACAACAGTGCATAAGTGTTCGCAATAAAGCTAACAGAATCCTTGGCTTCATATCAAGAAGTATAAATAACAGAAGTCCTCAGGTTGTTCTTCAACTCTATATATCTTTGGTTAGGCCTCATTTAGATTATGCTGCACAGTTCTGGTCACCGTATTACAGAATGGATATAAATGCACTGGAAAACGTACAGAGGAGGATGACAAAGTTGATCCCATGTATCAGAAATCTTCCCTATGAGGATAGACTGAGGGCCCTGAATCTGCACTCTCTAGAAAGGCGTAGAATTAGGGGGATATGATTGAGGTGTACAAATGGAAAACAGGAATAAACAAAGGGGATGTAAATAGCGTGCTGAAAATATCCAACCAAGACAGGACTCGCAGCAATGGTTTCAAGTTGGAAAAGTTCAGATTCAGGAAGGATATAGGAAAGCACTGGTTTGTAATAGAGTTGTGGATGAGTGGAACAAACTCCCGAGTACCGTCATAAATGCTAAGACGTTGTGTAGTTTTAAAAATAGGTTAGATAAATACATGAGTGGGTGTGGATGGGTGTGAGCTTGTACTAGGTCAGATGCAGTGCTCCTTCCTTAAGTGAATGTAACCTGACCTGTACTAATTCCTTAAGTGGAAGTGACCTGACCAGGTGGTCGCTGGACAATTATATGAGTGGGTGCGGTTGGGTGTGAATTGGTCCTGACTAGGTTGTGCTACTAGGTCAGATGCAGTGCTCCTTCCTTAGTGAATGTAACCTGACCTGGCTGGGTCGGGGCATTGGCTTAAGCCGTTGG
>WNWK01019844.1:0-36976 GCA_009830355.1 Cherax destructor | reverse complement strand
GTAGTAAAATTAAAACCTTCACATGTAGAACACATTACAAATCACATGGGACACATTACACCTTCACATGTAGTACACATTACACCTTCACATGTAGTTCACATTCTGTCCACCTTTGTCAATTCCTTGCAGTATTTTGTATGTCGTTACTGTTTTCCCCAAACCCTCCTACCCTCCAGGCGTCATTTGTTTTCCCAACCTTTTTTTCTTGGACTTTTCCTAGCTCTGGAACAAAATTTGGGAAGGGCCGATCAGGTGTTTGTTTCAAACTGGTGCCGCATACGCCAGTATGGGCCTGACGTACACGGTGAGCAGTGTCTTTAACGATTCCTTACTGAGGTATCAGAACGCTATTCTCAGGTTTGACAGGCGACCATATGCTGCAACAGTTATCTGGTTGATGTGTGCTTTCGGAGATGTGTTCGGTGTTATACTCACCCCAAGATCTTTCTCCTTGAGCGAGATTTGCAGTCTTTGGCCACCTAGCCTGTACTCTGTCTGCGGCCTTCTTTGCCCTTCCCCGATCTTCATGACTTTGCATTTGGCGGGGTTAAATTCGAGTAGCCAGTTGCTGGACCACATGTCCATGTCTCTTTGTAGTCCTGCCTGATCCTCGTTTGATTTAATTCTCTTCATTAATTTCAAATCATCTGCAAACAGGAACACTTCTGAGTGTATCCCTTCCGTCATGTCATTCACATATACCAAAAATAGCACTAGTCCTAGGACTGACCCCTGTGGAACCCCGCTCATCTCGTACCATAAAGCGATTTTAAACACTAAACGCGCTGGAACAGAGTTCTTATCTTATTTCCCAACGTTAGTGGAGATTGAGGGAGAACGAACGCACACGACGAATGTCTCTTTGTCCGGTTATACACCGCTCATCTCGTACCATGACTCGTTGTTGCCTCCCTGTCATGTATTCTCTGATGCATTGCAGTGCTCTTCCTGTTATACGTGCTTGATCCTCTAGCTTCTGCACTAATCTCTTGTGAGGAACTGTGTCGAAGGCCTTCTTGCAGCCCAAGAAAATGCAATCAACCCACCCCTCTCTCTCCTGTCTTACTTCTGTTACCTTGTCATAAAACTCCAGAAGGTTTGTGACACAGGATTTACCTACCATGAATCTGTGCTGGTTGTCGTTTATAATCTTGTTCCATTCCAAGTGCTCTTCCACTCTCCTCCTGATAATCTTCTCCATGACTTTACATACTATACACGTCAGTGACACTGGTCTATAGTTTAGTGCCTCTTTCAGTCTCCTTTCTTAAAAATTGAGACTACATTTGCTGTCTTCCATACCTCAGGTAGTTGCCCAGTTTCAAGCGTCTCTGCTCCCTCTCTAAGGACCAACGGGGAGATGTCCGGTCCCACTGCCTTTGAGGTATCAAGGTCACTGAGGAGCTTCTTCACCTCCTCCTCAGTTGTGTGTATTTCATCCAACACTTGTTAGTATATTCCTTGCTGGTGTCCCCTTCTGTTCTGTCTTCCCAGAGTCCTTCCTGTCTCCACTGTAAATACTTCCTTAAATATCGTGTTGAGCTCCTCACATACCTCTTGATCATTTTTTGTGAGCTCCCCATCTTCTGATCACCTGGTCTTTGACTGTTGTCTTCCTCCTAATGTGGCTATACAGCAGATTCGGGTCAGACTTGACTTTCGATGCTATTTTGTTTTCGTACTGTCGCTGGGCCTCCCCCTTATCTGTGCATACTCGTTTCTGGCTCTTCGAGTAATCTCCTTATTTTCCTGGGTACTTTGCCTTCTGTACTTTTTCCATTCTCTAGTGCACTTAGTTTTTGCCTCCTGCACGTCGGGTAAACCAAGGGCACGTTCTGGTTTTCCCATTATTTCTGTTGCCCTTGGGAACAAAGCTTTCCTCTGCCTCCTTGCATTTTGTTGTTACGTATTCCATTTCGTTTACTGACTTTCCTACCAATTCTCTGTCCTACTGAACCTCCTGCAGGAAGTTCCTCATAACCGTGTTGTCCCCCCTTTTATAGTTTGGCTTTTCCCATTCAACTTCTGTTACTCTCTCCACTTGTAACTCTACTATGTATTCAAAGCTCAGAACCACGTGATCACTAACTCCAAGGGACCTCTCATATGTGATGTCCTCAATGTCTGAGCTGCTCAGGGTGAATACGAGGTCTAGTTCATCCTTCTCTCTCTCTCTCTGGTAGTGTCCCTAACATGTTGGTGCATGAGGTTTTCTAGTACCACATCCATCATCTTGACTCTCTATGTTTTGGGACCCCCATGTGGCTCCTGATTTTCCCAGTCGATCTCCCTGTGGTTGAAATCGTCCATAACCAGTAACTTTGCTCTGCTCGATTGAGCTCTTCTGGCCACCTCAGCCAGTGTGTCCACCATTGCTCCTGCAGTTCTGTGGTGTGTGTGTGTTGAATTGAATTTCTTCACATATGCTGCTATTGTTCTTGCGTTTTACAGTGCGGATTTTGCGCTACTGTATTGTTCAAGTGTGTTTCTTCTTTGTCCTTGTGTTTTATTGTTATTTATTACTGTCCTGTTCCTGCTTGTTAATTTACTCTCTTCATGTTGCAATACCATTCCTGCAAAACAATCAAGTTGTCTCACAATTCCCATAAGTTTCACTCAACATTTCGCATGATCCTTTTCACTCTCATCCAAACTTATCACTCCAGTACAATATTAATACAATATAAATATCACGCACACAAAAGCAACTCTCCTGGCGTAAAATCGACCATTATTGTTGTCTTATTCAATTGACAACAAATTTCCACAACTCACCTTGCATCCTGGCAAATTCGCCTCATTGTTAATGCTGTGATACTGCTGTTTTAGTCACTTATATGTTGCTTTACTGTACATCTGCAACCCTTGCAACAAAATTAACGTCTTTTGCAACAATTCGCTTCTTTTATTACTTTATTTAACTTTTGTTAAATTTTGTTGATGCAAACATTCCCTTCCCTTTCTAAACCTAATTATCTCAATACTTATAATTTTCCTTTTCCATTACTCTATCAGTCACAGTCTGACATACATTGGCTGGTATATTCAGCAGAAAACAAATAAAGAATATTTTACAATTCTATGTAGTAGTGTCCAGCAGTTGTCAACTGTACCAGAAACAAAGGCAATAAAAAAGCTAGACTTGTGTAGTGTGATGGGAATGTAGAGATGCCATTAAAAAAAACCCAGAAATTATTTTACTACACGAACAATGCTTCAGTAGTTACGACAGTCTTTAAAGTTTGTTTCCAACAGGACTGAAGCCAGTAAGGATTTAGTAGCTATGGCAGTTTTATAGACGACTTTCCAATATGGTTGGAGTCACTTTGGGTTTAATTTCTGAATGAGAAATAATCAAATTATAAAAAATAATAAGTGATCATAATAATAATACTTTATTGAGACATTGTACAATTATATATGATAAACATAGATAGATTCACATACAGTTATTACATAGCTATTACTTAGTTATTAATGAGATGTACATGCCAAGCATTGCTGAGCATTGCGGGCATTCTTAGGACTACTTAATTCTAGACTACATGGTAAAAAGTTATGGTTGATAATTTATAAAATAAGTAAAGTTGCATATCTAAGTTATAAAGTTTGAATATAAGTTGAACAAATCAATTAATTGTAGCAATGCAACTAATTGAGTGAGATAACAATTTAAAACAATTAATTGCATTGTAGTTAGTTTACGTGGTCATTATAATGGAAGTGTTGTGGAAATAATTAGCTAAGTATGTAATATTCATAACAGGTTTTACATTCAATTGATTAGTCAGGTTTTTACGTTAAGTGATTATTCTACTTTGTTGGGAATGTTTGATATTGAGCAATTAGCTTTGGGTGAGAAGGTGGTTTTTTAGCATCGTTTTGAATTGGGGTACAGGTAGGATTTCTTTGGCAATGACAGGTAATGAATTCCAAATTTTCGTGCCTTTTATATGCATTGAGTTTTTACATAGTGTTAGGTGGACACGGGGAACATCGAGGAGTGATCTGTGTCTAGTGTTATGGTCATGTGTCCTGTTAAAATTGGTAAGGAGAAGTTTGAGTGGTGGGTTAATATTTGCATAGAGTGTTCTATGTATGTAATAGGCACAGTAAAAAGTATGGATGTCTTGTATGGTGAGTAAGTTTAGGTTTTTGAATATTGGTGGAGTATGTTGCCTGGAGTGAGAATTTGTTATCATTCTAACTGCTGCCTTTTGTTGTGTTATTAATGGTCTGAGATGAGTTATTGATGTAGAGCCCCATGCGCAGATTCCATAGGTGAGGTAGGGGTAAATGAGTGAGTGATATAGGGTAAGGAGAGCTGGTTGTGGAACATAGTACCGTATCTTGGATAGTATTCCCACGGTCTTTGAGACTTTCTTGGAGATTTGTTGTATATGTGTCTGAAATTTGAGGCCACTGTCAAGATGGATTCCTAAGAATTTTCCCTCTGTGAGTTTTGTGATAGGGGACCCGTTTATCATTATGTTAAGTGGTGCGTTTGTAGCTCTGTTCCCAAACTGGATAAAATAGGTTTTATCAATATTGAGAGTAAGTTTGTTGGTCATCATCCAGGTAGATATTTTTTGCAATTCAGTATTTGCAGTGTTGGCTAGTGTGTCTGGGCTTGGAGAGATAACGTATGTAGTGTCATCTGCAAAAGTATGGGTTTGAGTAGTTGAGATGCGTTTGGTAGGTCGTTAATGTAAATGAGAAAGAGTAGTGGGCCAAGAACACTTCCCTGTGGGACACCTACGGTAATAGTTTGCGCGGTGGAGCTAGCTCCATTTGTGTACACATATTGGTTTCTGTTGCTAAGGTATGATTTTAGGTAGTTTAGGGAGTGTCCTCTTATACCATAGTGTGATAATTTTAAGTGTAACAGATCATGGTCAACTGTATCAAAAGCTTTACGTAAATCAATGAAGATTCCCACTGGGATTTCTTTTTTATCATGGGCAGTGTAAATTATTTCTAACATGTGTATAATGGCATCATTTGTATTTTTATTATGCCTGAATCCAAATTGACAGTGGTTGAGTACGTTGTTGGAGGTGAGGTAGGAATATATTTGTTTATGAATTAATTTTTCAAAGATTTTGGAGAGAAGGGGTAAGTTAGATATCGGCCTGTAGTTATTCAGGTCTGTTTGATCTCCTCCCTTATGTATTGGAGTGACCCTCGCTATTTTGAGTATTGATGGGAACGTAGAGGATTCAATGGATTTGTTAAAGAGTGTTGCAATAATTGCTGAGAGAACTTGAGAGGCTTTTTTGTATATAAAAGGTGGTAAGTTATTTAGGTCACCTGCTTTGTTTTTTAATGTGTTGATTATAAGTAAAAATTCTATTGGGTTGGTTGGAGCTAGGAATAGTGTGTTCGGATAGGTGCCAGTGAGATAGTCGTTAGGTGGAGTATTTGAACTTGGGATTTTGCTTGCCAGCTTTTTACCTATGGTGGAGAAGAAATCATTGAGTTTGTTTGTTGTTTCAATAGGTGGGAGTAGGGGTTCATCTGGTTTTGTTAGCTTGATTGTTCTGTTTGTGGATATCTTTTAGTTCCTAGAATTTCAGATAGGGTTTTCCAGGTCTTTTTATATCACCTTTTAAGTTATGTAATCTGTTCTCATAGTACAGTTTTTGACCTTCTTATCAGACTCGTTAGGTTTGATGAGTAGCGTTTTGTTTGTTCTCTTGTTATTTGTCCCATTCTGTACTGTTTTTCATATAGGTGCTTTATATTAATGGATTTGAGTATGCTGGGGGTTAGCCAGGGACTATTTAATCTTTTAGTTGTGATTTGTTTTTGTTTTTAGGGCAGTGCTTATTATAGAGGTATTGGGTTTTTTTAAGAAAATTATTAATACATAAGTCAGTATCTGGGAAGTTGTCTATTTCTGTTTGCCAGTCAATGTTTGTCATAGCTGTTATAAAGTTATTTATAGCTGTCTCATTATGTAGTCTGAAGGTAACTTTAGTAATCTCTAGTGGTAATTTTCCGAGATTTGTTATGAGAAAGGTTGGGTAGTGGTCTGTGGTATTGTCTGTGATTATGCCTGATTTTAATGGGGATATGGTGTTAGTCCAGATATGGTCTAATAGAGAGGCACAGGTCTCAGAGATTCTCGTAGGTTTTGTTATTGTCGGGAGCAGCAAGCAGTTGCTCATAGTGTTTGTGAATTCAGTTACTAGTTTGTCCTGATCTTGTAGGAGGTTTATATTGAAGTCTCCTGTGAGGATTAAGTGGTCTTTGTTCATGGGTGCATCAGTAATCATACTTCCTAATTTTTCACTAAATTGCTGAATGTTTGACTGTGGTAATCTATAGATGTTTATAACTGTGAGAGGTTTTTGTAGATATTTGGATTTAAATTTAGCTATTATATATTCTCCATGTTCATCTGTTGTGCAAGTATTGTTAATACATTCAAGCTGGTCTGAGTAGAACATAGCTGTGCCACCTCCTTGTTGGTCTGGCCGACAACTGTGTATGTCAAATGTAGATAAACAAAGTCCATAAAGCAGTTAAGACAAACAATAAGAGTATATTATATCTTAGTATACTGTACCCTAGTATACTATACCCTGGAATATGCTATACCCTACTATACTATATCTAGTACGTATACTATACCCAAGTATATACTATACCCTATGTCAGGGGAACGCCTTCCGCCTGAACAAAAGAATAAAAACAATAAATAAATGAATGACTTGAGAAATAATAAGATAATTTTCAAAGGATTTTAATTATAAATAAATCAAATAAAAATTGGCTGTTGTGGTTCCACTAAGATGTTGGGACAAGAGTATCTTATGCCCAGGATGGTCTACTGTGATGTTATACCCAGGATGGTCTATTTTGGCCAGGATGTTACTAGCCCAGGATGGTCTACTGTGATGTTATACCCAGGATGGTCTACTGTGATGTTATACCCAGGATGGTCTACTGTGATGTTATACCCAGGATGGTCTACTGTGATGTTATACCCAGGATGGTCTACTGTGATGTTATACCCAGGATGGTCTACTGTGATGTTATACCCAGGATGGTCTACTGTGATGTTATGCCCAGGATGGTCTACTGTGATGTTATGCCCAGGATGGTCTACTGTGATGTTATGCCCAGGATGGTCTACTGTGATGTTATGCCCAGGATGGTCTACTGTGATGTTATGCCCAGGATGGTCTACTGTGATGTTATGCCCAGGATGGTCTACTGTGATGTTATGCCCAGGATGGTCTACGTGATGTTATGCCCAGGATGGTCTACTGTGATGTTATGCCCAGGATGGTCTACTGTGATGTTATGCCCAGGATGGTCTACTGTGATGTTATGCCCAGGATGGTCTTCTGATGGTTTGAAGAACTGGTGTTGGTTATCCTGGGTGGCGGTGTTCGTCCCATGTTTTGAAAATCTTGTCACTACTTGATCGTAGCACCACAATTCAGAGTTGAGGAGTCGTAATGTGCCACTACGTCCTGTAGACAGGGATCTTGTTCCAGTTAACTAGCGTCAACCCTGGATGACCAGGTCAGCAGCAGAGCTGATAAAGAAAACAACACTGGTTACATATGTGTTACATAAATATAACATTGAAGAAAGACAAAGGTTCGTATTCTACTTCAATGTGATTACTGGTAACCAGGTAAATTGATAACAATGAACAGAAATACTCCTGGTAGATCACCTTACCTGATCAGGAGAAGAGTCGAGGTGAAGTGATTCTCCAAACTTCAATCCACACCAGGTAAGGTTAATACTACCAGGAGTAGAAATTAAAGCAAATCAGACCCGAGGAACAGAAGTTTAGCCTCAGCCCGCTAGATGGTAGTGCGGGTGGTAACACGGTAATGGTTCCTGTGAGTCTGAACGACCATAACCCCACTATTCACTACTTAGAATACAGAAGCGCCCCTCTCACTGGAATTGAGTGCTGACACTCACCCTGGAACTGAGTGCTGACACTCTCCCAGGAACTGAGTGCCGACACTACCTGGAACTGAGTACCGACACTCTCCCTGGAACTGAGTGCTGACACTTTCCCTGGAACTGAGTGCTGGCACTCTCCCTGGAACTGAGTGCTGACACTTTCCCTGGAACTGAGTGTTGACTCTCTCCCTGGAACTGAGTGCTGACACTCTCCCTGGAACTGAGTGCTGACACTCTCCATGGAACTGAGTGTTGACTCTCTCCCTAGAACTGAGTGCTGACGCTCTCCTTGGACTAAGTGCTGGCACTCTCCCTGGAACTGAGTGCTGACACTCTCCCTGGAACTGAGTGCTGACATTTTCCCTGGAAATGAGTGTTGACTCTCTCCCTGGAACTGAGTGCTGACACTCTCCCTGGAACTGAGTGCTGACACTTTCCCTGGAACTGAGTGTTGACTCTCTCCCTGGAACTGAGTGCTGACACTCTCCCAGGAACTGAGTGCTGGCACTCTCCCTGGAACTGAGTGCTGACATTCTCCCTGGAACTGAGTGCTGACATTCTCCCTGGAACTGAGTGCTGACACTCCCTTGAACTGAGTGCTGAGACTTCCTTGAACTGAGTGCTGACACTCTCCCTGGAACTGACTCCTGACATTAAACATTCAAACAAGGACACTAATTTTCAAATCTGTGTTGCAATATAAACATTATTCCATAACTTGTCTTTAAGAAAATGACCCTCATAATGTAGGTCTCAAAATCCAAGAAGTTGGAACAATCCTTCCGTTCCTCGGATCAAAACTTTAATTGTGTGATATTAACTACAGCTGAAGGTCTAAGGTGCTGTTGTAAGGTACACATAAAACTGTAAGGTTTATGAAACACTTGAAGGTATTTTATAAACCACAGGTGAAAAAAATGTAAAATACATGTGAAGACATAAAGTAGACTCTTGGATGTCACTACCGCCCGCCTCCGGCTGGGTTACAAGTATCTTTGGCAGGTTAAATCACCACCACCAGATGTAGACCAAACAAGATGTAAACTTTGCCAGTTGGATTATTGTCACACCCTGCGTCATTATGTACTGGAGTGCGATAAAATTAATGAATTCAGAGACTACTCATTCAGAAATGTTCAAGATATGTCAAAGTATTTTATCCACAGTGGTATATTACAGACCATTCTGGAAAAATACCCTGACTTTGCTCCCTGTAAATAAAGCATTGCCACGTGTGTGTGTGTGTGTGTGTGTATATATGTGTGTATGTGTATATGTGTATGTATATACATGTATGTGTGTGTATGTGTGTGTGTGTATATGTATGTGTATATGTATATGTGTGTGTGACCCAACAATTAAAATTTGCACCAATAACTCATTACAGTTGTGGCTGGGTGTAGACTAATAGATTGCTCATTGCTTTATAATTTGTTCATGATTGCAACCATGTACAGACGTAAGTAAATTTACTTACATGATTCATTACCTTGTAACTAGTGAATTAATTACCATTGTACCTTGTTCAGCTATCAAAACTTTGTGGCCCAGTCTCTGGACCCTATATATACCTCTGTAATCTGCAAATACCTTTGTAACTTGTCATGATTGTGACCATCTGAGTTCATTACCTTTGTAACTTGCTCAGCTATCAAACTTTGAGGTCCAGTCCCTGGACCCTTTATGTACCTCTGTAATCTTTTGACTACCGCCCACAGGATGGGTATGGGGTGCATAATAAAGATATCAAACTAATCAAAAGACATAAAGTTGACACGACGAGTTACCTTGACTCTCTGATTATGTCCCTTAAAGATAATAACGAAGGTTATGTGCCAAGAAAAGATAGTGAAGAGAGTAAGTGAGCCACACAAACTGTGGAAGTTGTAGTTAAGAGAGTGATGTCTCACAGAGTGATGTCTCACAGAGTGATGTCTCACAGAGTGATGTCTCACAGAGTGATGTCTCACAGAGTGATGTCTCACAGAGTGACAATGATGATATCCCATAAATATATTGAAGGCTTTTGTTTCATTCTTCTCTGACCTAACAAGGCACCTTCCTGGGTCGTTACTTACTACCAGCCTCAAACGTGTTGCTGTTCTCATATTGTTTCCATTATTTTTCACTAACTACACTGGTCGCCTCCCTCATTATCTGTGATAGATTGTTGCAACATATCTGCTGCAGTAAACAAGCTGTGATATACGAGGCGTCACAGATTCTGTGAGATCTGAGAGCACTGGCACGAGGCCCTGTGATCTGTTTATATCACAAAACTGTCTATTGTCAACATAAAATATGTATTACATTATGTGAAGCAGTGAGTGCTGGAATCACGCTGATATATCGTCGCCTGTGTCACAACAATGTTGTTGTTGTCACTTGTAAACCTTCCATACATGATTGTTCTTCATGTATATTGTCTATGATACTCTACTTGTCTTGTGTATTACTCTACTGTTCATATGTGTTACTGACCTGTTTTATGTATTACTAATCTGCTTTTGCATATTATTGTACTGTTTTTTTGCATATTAATGAACTGTTCTTGTACGTTGTTGTGCTATTTTGTATGTTACTGTTTAATTTTTGCTCCTTACTGTACCTTATGTGTGTGTGTTACTCTACCGTTCATACAGGTTCATATGTTGTTGTTTTATGTTGTTGTGATGATCGTTTAAGATGAAGGTTCAAAGAACTCCAAACTTTCCTGTTATGTCTTTCACAACAGTGACTTCCATAATGGAATTAATTTTCTCCCAGAATCACTTTCTCTTACTCTACAAAACTAATACAAATAATAGACAGAAACAAAATTTTTTTTTTTTAAATGGTGGACTGGTAAGCCAGAGGAAGGCCTCGGTCAGATGACTAAAAGCTGACCTAACAGAAAGCAATAACTCTCTGAGAATTAAACCGTCCATTACGAGAGTTCGAATCTGTTGACATAAGTCATGTCTTTACAACAAAGAACTCACTCTACAACAAAGAACTCACTCTACAACAAAGAACTCACTCTACAACAAAGAACTCACTCTACAACAAAGAACTCACTCTACAACAAAGAACTCACTCTACAACAAAGAACTCACTCTGTCAATCACAATTCTCTCATAATTTACTGGAAAAATACTTTATAATTCTGTTATAATTTCTGTATAATGTTTCAGCAGCTACGACAGTTTTAAAAGTTTCATTTCATCATTGACAAACTTATTAGCTATTGTAGTTTTAAAGATTACTTTGTTAAAGACAGGAGTCACTTTGGTTACAGTAGCTAGTGAATGATCTCTTAGTATCTTATTCCCATCTCACTCAGCTCAGTATCTTTATATTAATACAAAGACAAATCTCTACATATCATCAGCTAGATATCTACGTTATGTCTGTACTGACTCAGAGTGTTGGATGCAAACTTCCTTCCTTGCAAATTGAAGCCTGATTGGGTGCCAGGTGATTACAATCTCCGCTTGTTAATAACCCTGGCATCTCCCATGTTTTGCTTATGATATGTTTGTTTGTTTGTTTGCTTATTTGTTTATATGTGTGTGTAAATATGGTTGAATATGTTTATATATATGTGTGCGTTCCTTTGTGTGTGTAATTACCTATATGTGGTTGCAGAGGTCGATGCACAGCTCCTGGCTCCGCGTCTTAAATGATCGCTACTAGGTCCACTCTCCCTACCGGCTGCAAGAGCCTTATCGTACCTCTTCTTAAAGATATGTATAAGTCCTGCCTCTACTACTACTACTCCACTCTCCAGATTGTTCCACTAAAACATCTTGTCAAACCCAGCAGTTATTTCAGTCATAAACTGTTTTATATAGCAGTCTGGACTAAGACCGTAGTGGGACTCCCAGTACTGTCCTGGTTACCATGGTGTTCTACAGAGTCTGGACTAAGACCGTAGTGGGACTCCCAGTACTGTCATGGTTACCAAGGTGATCTACAGAGTCTAGACTAAGACCGTAGTGGGACTCCCAGTACTGTCCTGGTTACCAAGGTGATCTACAGAGTCTGGACTAAGACCGTAGTGGGACTCCCAGTACTGTCATGGTTACCAAGGTGATCTACAGAGTCTAGACTAAGACCGTAGTGGGACTCCCAGTACTGTCCTGGTTACCAAGGTGTTCTACAGAGTCTGGACTAAGACCGTAGTGGGACTCCCAGTACTGTCCTGGTTACCAAGGTGATCTACAGAGTCTGGACTAAGACCGTAGTGGGACTCCCAGTACTGTCCTGGTTACCAAGGTGATCTACAGAGTCTGGACTAAGACCGTAGTGGGACTCCCAGTACTGTCATGGTTACCAAGGTGATCTACAGAGTCTGGACTAAGACCGTAGTGGGACTCCCAGTACTGTCCTGGTTACCAAGGTGATCTACAGAGTCTGGACTAAGACCGTAGTGGGACTCCCAGTACTGTCCTGGTTACCAAGGTGTTCTACAGAGTCTGGACTAAGACCGTAGTGGGACTCCCAGTACTGTCCTGGTTACCAAGGTGTTCTACAGAGTCTGGACTAAGACCGTAGTGGGACTCCCAGTACTGTCATGGTTACCAAGGTGATCTACAGAGTCTGGACTAAGACCGTAGTGGGACTCCCAGTACTGTCCTGGTTACCAAGGTGATCTACAGAGTCTGGACTAAGACCGTAGTGGGACTCCCAGTACTGTCCTGGTTACCAAGGTGTTCTACAGAGTCTGGACTAAGACCGTAGTGGGACTCCCAGTACTGTCCTGGTTACCATGGTGTTCTACAGAGTCTGGACTAAGACCGTAGTGGGACTCCCAGTACTGTCCTGGTTACCAAGGTGTTCTACAGAGTCTGGACTAAGACCGTAGTGGGACTCCCAGTACTGTCCTGGTTACCATGGTGTTCTACAGAGTCTGGACTAAGACCGTAGTGGGACTCCCAGTACTGTCCTGGTTACCAAGGTGATCTACAGAGTCTGGACTAAGACCGTAGTGGGACTCCCAGTACTGTCATGGTTACCAAGGTGATCTACAGAGTCTGGACTAAGACCGTAGTGGGACTCCCAGTACTGTCCTGGTTACCAAGGTGTTCTACAGAGTCTGGACTAAGACCGTAGTGGGACTCCCAGTACTGTCCTGGTTACCATGGTGTTCTACAGAGTCTGGACTAAGACCGTAGTGGGACTCCCAGTACTGTCCTGGTTACCAAGGTGATCTACAGAGTCTGGACTAAGACCGTAGTGGGACTCCCAGTACTGTCATGGTTACCAAGGTGATCTACAGAGTCTGGACTAAGACCGTAGTGGGACTCCCAGTACTGTCCTGGTTACCAAGGTGTTCTACAGAGTCTGGACTAAGACCGTAGTGGGACTCCCAGTACTGTCCTGGTTACCAAGGTGATCTACAGAGTCCAGTCTACAAGATTGTGTTTCAGTGTTCAGGAATTTAGTGTCCTTATTACAGTTGTTTTATTATAATTATTTTAATATAAGCAAAAAATATAATGGAACATAATTTTTATTACTATTATAATAATTAAAATAATAATAATAATAATAATAATAATAATAATAATAATAATAATAATAATAATAATAATAATAATCTGAAAAATGGTATCCCTGTATATCATAAGATCACTGATCTGTATATCATAAGCTCACTGATCTGTATATCATAAGCTCACTGATCTGGGAATTAACGTGGGGTGTTACCGAGCACATGGCTCGCTGCAGTGTTTTAGAATCTCAGGTTAAACTGTTGAAGAAGGAGGTTCTACTTCTTCAGGAGGAAAATAGGAGCCTGAAGCTTCGCCTAGGAGGGTTTGGGAGTGAGTGTGAGATGGTTGGTGCTGGTGAGGAGGAAATGGTTACCAACAGTAAGAGTGGCAGCCGCTTTAAGTGGCAAGTGGTTCACAATTCAGGAAGAAGCAAGATAGGAAGGTTAATAGAGAAGATGTGAAGGTAGGAAATCGAATCTCTGTTCTCCAGGACGAGTGTACTTCAGTGGTTAGTGAGGTTAAAGGTAACACTGACTCCCCTGCTAATCAAGGTAAGAATATTCTGATTGTGGGAGACTCTCAGGTAAGATATATGGATCGTGCTTTTTGTAACAGAGATAGGAAGGTCAGACAGAGGGTGTGCCTCCCAGGAGCTGGTATTGATGACATAGTCAGCAGGTTGGATAATATTGTGTCAGGTAATGGGAACAAGCCCATTATCTGTCTTAGTGCTGGTGGAAATGACAGTGGGAAGGGCAGGAGACAGGAGCTACTAGATAAGTACAGGTCATCCATAGAAGTAGTTAGGTCTAAGGGAGGGATCCCAATCATATGTAGCATTTTGCCTAGAAAGGGAGTGGGCAATGAATGGATGTCTAGGGCAATTGGTATAAATTGCTGGCTAGACAGGTACTGAAAGGAACTTGCAATTCCATTCATTGATAACTGGGACAACGTGATATGTATGCAAGGGATGGGGTTCATCTCTCTGGGGTTGGAGTGGTTGCATTAGCCGATTCGATTGAGGGGGTCATTGGAGACTTGTCTAGGACTTTAAACTGATAGATTATAGAGGTATGGGTGTTTGTGGGAAACAATCAGGCTGTAGTATTAGGGTTGGAAACAGCAGATATTACCAGGATACCTCAGGGATATGTTTAAAAGACAGTATTCAAAATAAAGTTGCTAGTAAAGGCAAAGCATTTGATCAACAAACAAAGAGAGATAGTAGAGGGCAAAGAGTGACTAGCTCCATTAAGGTTTACTATACAAATAGTAGGAGTCTAAGAAATAAGATAGATGAGCTAAGATTACTTGCAAGTGCAGGTAATATAGATATTATTGCTATAAAAGAGACCTGGTTCAACCTGAAAGATAGAGAAATGTCTTCTGAGTGCAACATACAGGGTTATAAACTATTCCACACTGATAGGGTCAACAGGAAGGGTGGTGGAGTGGCGATGTATGTGAGAGATAATTTAAATTGTTGTGTTAGACAAGATATAAGATTAGAAACATCGGACACAGAATCTGTTTGGCTACAGTTTCTCGAGGGTCGTGAAAAATTAATTTTAAGTGATTTACAGGCCCCAAGCCTGGATAGGGAGTGCAGTAAGCTGCTATGGGACGAAATTCATAAGGCTTCTAGATATGAAAATGTTGTGTTAATGGGAGATTTTAACTTTAGACAAATTGATTGGAACAATGTGACAGGTAATCTTGAGTCTAGTGACTTTCTTGATACGGTTCAGGAATGTTTTTTAAAACAGTTTGTGACAGAACCAACTAGAGGTAGCAACTTGCTTTATTTGGTTCTTGTCAACAAATAATCACTAATTAATAATCTTGAGGTTAATGAAGAGCTTGGGAAAAGCGATCACAAATCACTTAGTTTCAATATATCATGGAATTACCCAGGTAACTGCAATCAAGTCTATGTTCCAGACTTTCGCTTAGCCGACTTCATGTGGCTGAGAAATTACCTAGGTTGGCTAAATTGGGATGACCTGACTATGGGTCAGGTAGGTGGTTTTGGTTGCCAATATGACGTTTTCCAGAGCGTAGTTCTAGCTGCCCAGACAACTTTTGTTCCGAGTAGGGAAATTAGATCTAACAAAAATGATCCTAAATGGATGAACAATAGATTAAAACATCGCATTGGTCAAAAGAGAGGCATATATAGGCGTATCAAAAGAGGGGATGGACAGATAAGAAATCAATATTTTCAATTAAAGAGAGAAATAAAAAAAGGAATAAGAAAAGCAAAAAGGGATTATGAGGCTAAGGTCGCAAGGGATTTGAAGACTAACCCAAAAGGGTTCTTTCAGGTATACAGAAGTAAGATTAGGGACAAGATAGGCCCACTTAAAAGTAACTCAGGACAGATCACGGACAGTGATAAGGATATGTGGGAAATTTTCAATACTTACTTCCTCTCAGTTTTTACTCAGGAAGATACTAGCGGAATTCCAGAAATAATAAATTATGTAGAACAGGAAGATAATAGACTATGCTCGATTGGGGTAACTAGTGACATGGTCCTCAGACAAATAGAGAAATTAAAACCTAACAAATCCCCAGGCCCTGGTGAACTGTTTGCAAGAGTTTTAAAGGAGTGTAAAGAGGAACTTAGCAAACCTTTGGCAAATCTTTTCAATATATCACTACTAACTGGCATAGTGCCAGAAAAGTGGAAAAGAGCAAATGTAATACCTATTTACAAGGCAGGTGACAGGTCCTTAGCTTCGAACTATAGACCACTAAGCCTTACATCCATAGTTGGTAAATTTATGGAATCAATAATTGCCGAGGCAATTCGTAGCCATCTTGAAAGGCATAAATTGATTAATGAATCTCAACAAGGTTTTACTAAGGGGCGTTCCTGTCTTACGAATTTACTAACTTTTTTCACTAAGGTGTTTGAGGAGGTAGATCACGGTAATGAATATGATATTGTATATATGGATTTCAGTAAGGCTTTCGATAGAGTTCCACATCAGAGGCTATTGAGGAAACTTAAGGCACACGGAATATGAGGAGAATTTTTTTCCTGGGTAGAGGCATGGTTGACAAATAGGCGGCAGAGAGTTTGCATATATGGGGAGAAATCAGAATGGGGGCACGTCTCAAGCGGTGTCCCACAGGGGTCAGTTTTGAGCCCCCTGTTGTTTACAATTTACATAAACGACATAGATAAGGGAATAAATAGCAACATAAGCAAATTTGCTGATGACACCAAAACAGGCCGTCTAATTAATTCTAATGAGGACATTAGAGCACTCCAGGATGATTTGAATAGACTGATGCAGTGGTCGGAGAAGTGGTAGATGCAGTTTAATGTAGACAAATGCAAAGTTCTAAATGTTGGGCAGGACAATAACCATGCCACATATAAACTGAATAATGTAGATCTTATTACTTGTGATTGCGAGAAGGATTTAGGAGTTCTGGTTAGTAGTAATCTGAAGCCAAGACAACAGTGCATAAGTGTTCGCAATGAAGCTAACAGAATCCTTGGCTTCATATCAAGAAGTATATATAATAGAAGTCCTCAGGTTGTTCTTCAACTCTATATATCTTTGGTTAGGCCTCATTTAGATTATGCTGCACAGTTCTGGTCACCGTATTACAGAATGGATATAAATGCAATGGAAAAGTTGTGAATGAATGGTTCAGAGAACCGACGAGTTGGTAAATTAGAGACATATGCAACACTTGGGTATCTTTATTGAGGAAACGTTCGCCACACAGTGGCTTCATCAGTCCATACACTGATGAAGCCACTGTGTGGCAAACGTTCTCAATAAAGATACCCAAGTGTTCATATGTGTCTAATTTACCAACTCGTCGGTTCTCTGAACCATTCATTCACATCCTGTCTGACACTGCAACATCTTGGTATCTTAATACAGGGATTTCTTCGCTTGCCTATTCCTTAGGCACGACCTACTTCCACATTGAACAAATGTGACACCTCCTACAACTGCTGCACCTCTCCTGTCTACAGTATATAAGCTTCCTCTGCTCATATGCTGTTATTCTATTCAAGATTGATGGACTGACAACATCGACTCAAGATTGAGGGACTGACAACCTCACACTCCTCCTGTTCTTCAATATTCTCCTTTGTATGGACTGATGAAGCCACTGTGTGGCGAAACGTTTCCTCAATAAAGATACCCAAGTGTTGCATATGTGTCTAATTTACCAATGGAAAAGTTGATACAATGTATCAGAAATCTTCCCTATGAGGATAGACTGAGGGCCCTGAATCTGCAATCTCTAGAAAGGCGTAGAATTAGGGGGGATATGATTGAGGTGAATAAATGGAAAACAGGAATAAATAAAGGGGATGTAAATAGCGTGCTGAAAATATCCAGCCAAGACAGGACTCGCAGCAATGGTTTCAAGTTGGAAAAGTTCAGATTCAGGAAGGATATAGGAAAGCGCTGGTTTGGTAATAGAGTTGTGGACAATAATAATAATAATAATAATAATAATAATATTTTTATTTGGACATGATACAAAGAATTACATTTGGTTATTGAGATTACATGAGGTGTACATGCCAAAAGCCCCTAGTATGCAGGGCATTTTGGGCAGACTTAAAATTAACTTAAAACAAATTGTAAGAATTTTTGTAGATAGTATACAATGAGTAAAGGTGAGTATTTAAGCTATGAAATTTGAACATAGTTTTGTACTTTTGTCTTCATTATAAAATTAATTAAATCAGATTAAACAAATTAAAGCAATAATAATATAAAATAATAAAAAGTTATGGTTGATAATTTATAAAATAAGTAAAGTTGCATATCTAAGTTATAAAGTTTGAATATAAGTTGAACATATCAATTAATTGTAGCAATTTATTGCAGCAATGCAACTAATTGAGTGAGATAACAATTTAAAACAATTAATTGCATTGCAGTTAGTTTACGTGGTCATTATAATGTAAGTGTTGTGGGAATAATTAGCTAAGTAAGTATTATTCATAACAGGTTTTACATTCATTCATTCGTTCATTCATACATTACATTGACTTGAATAGTCAGGTTTTACGTTAAGTGAATATTCTACTATGCTGGGAATGGTTGATATGGAGCAATTAGCTTTGGGTGAGAAGGTGGTTTTTTAGCATCGTTTTGAATTGGGGTACAGGTAGGGTTTCTTTGGCAATGACAGGTAATGAATTCCAAATTTTCGTGACTTTTATGTGCATTGAGTTTTTACATAGTGTTAGGTGGACACGGGGAACATCGAGGAGTGATCTGTGTCTAGTGTTATGGTCATGTGTCCTGTTAAAATTAGTAAGGAGAAGTTTGAGTGGTGGGTTAATATCTGCATAGAGTGTTCTATGTATGTAATAGGCACAGTAAAAAGTATGGATGTCTTGTATGGTGAGTAAGTTTAGGTTTTTGAATATTGGTGGAGTATGTTGCCTGGAGTGAGAATTTGTTATCATTCTAACTGCTGCCTTTTGTTGTGTTATTAGTGGTCTGAGATGAGTTATTGATGTAGAGCCCCATGCGCAGATTCCATAGGTGAGGTAGGGGTAAATGAGTGAGTGATATAGGGTAAGGAGAGCTGGTTGTGGAACATAGTACCGTATCTTGGATAGTATTCCCACGGTCTTTGAGACTTTCTTGGAGATTTGTTGTATATGTGTCTGAAATTTGAGGCCACTGTCAAGATGTATTCCTAAGAATTTTCCCTCTGTGAGTTTTGTGATAGGGGACCCGTTTATCATTATGTTAAGTGGTGCGTTTGTAGCTCTGTTCCCAAACTGGATAAAATAGGTTTTATCAATATTGAGAGTAAGTTTGTTGGTCATCATCCAGGTAGATATTTTCTGCAATTCAGTATTTGCAGTGTTGGCTAGTGTGTCTGGGCTTGGGTGAGAGATAACGTATGTAGTGTCATCTGCAAAAAGTATGGGTTTGAGTAGTTGAGATGCATTTGGTAGAGTGGAACAAACTCCCGAGTACCGTCATAGATGCTAAGACGTTGTGTAGTTTTAAAAATAGGTTAGATAAATACATGAGTGGGTGTTGGTGGGTGTGAGTTGGACCTGACTAACTTGTGCTACTAGGTCAGATGCCTTAAATGGAAGTGACCTGACTACCTGGAGTTTACCTGGAGAGGGTTAACTCCAGGTGGTCGTGTCTAAGGCGGGGAGTGATGGACGTGCCTCGCATGGGTCAGTAGGCCTCCTGCAGTGTTCCTTTTTTCTTATGTTCTTATGTGTCTCATAAAACTTAATGTATGAATAAAGACAAAAGTTTGCGACCACTGTCAGCCTCAGAATTATCTCTGAGTTACCAGACCCGGCCACGTGGAGGCCAGTGGTTCGTCTTTAAGGTCCATCCATCCATTTGCTGTGTTTTTTGACGCTTTCCCCAGGTCCATGTGTCCAGGAGTCCATCTGTGTCCCCTCAGATATTCTCCCTTCCACACTTCCCCAAGGTCTACCTCAACAACCAGCATCCTCGTCTTTCCCAGGTCCATGTGTCGAGGTGTCCATCTGTCCGCCTTCAGATATTCTCCCTTTCCCACTTCCCCAAGGTATCATCGCCTTTCCCAGGTCCATGTATCCAGGAATCCATCCGTGGGCACCCGGATGTCTCCCCTTCCTCACTTACCTTAGGTTATCTTCTAGTCTCAGCCTTCCCCAGGTTATGTATCCCGAAGTCAGCTCAGCCACCCCCAGTGATCTAGCTGGATGAGAACGTGGCCTTGTCTAGCTGGTCTACGGTAGAGACTGTCCAGGTGGAATTACTGCAGGTGACACACAGAAAACTGCGTCCAGTAATTACACCCACCAAGACAGCCACGACCGTACACCAGCTAGACGCAGCCAAGCTACCCTCCAGTTCCCCCACCAAGGTGAGGCCATTCAACGAAATTTTGGGAGTCCTGTTTATGTTGTACGATTTATATACATTAAATATAGTTTTTTGTACTTAATAAGCAGTGTTTATAATAAGAGTGTTTGTGAATGTTTTATTGTGAGTGGATGAGTGTTGGTGTGTTAATGTGTGTGTCCACCTCCACCAGCATTGTAATAAGTGCTGATCTTCATATTTTTATTTAGTTATTTGTCTTATGTATTTGCAAGACGAGCAGTTACCAGCGCCGCGCACAAAGGAAATAAGTCACTTTATCTGACTTTTTTTTGGGTTATCCTGGGTAATTTACATATACGTTACTAAGTATGATAATCTGCGTAACTGTTTTTACATGTACATGTACACGCGCGCGTTAGAGTGTAGTGGGACACAAGGCTCCGTGAATCTTAGTGTTTTTAGGTGGTACATTAGCTGCTAGAGAAGCCAGTGGTAGTGACAGTGGTAGTGACAGTGGTAGTGACAGTGGTAGTGACAGGGTCAGTGAACAACCCTACAAGTGATAACCAAAGTTATTAACTAAAAAAATGCGAGAGAAAGCCTGAAATTACAAAAGAAAATTTGAAAGTGCCAAATCGTTTGAGGCCTAGCAGGCACTGTTGCCACACGGGTACAAATATATATACGAAGTATAAAGCGAGTGACGAAAGTTAAAAGGTCAAGAGTTAAGAGAGGTTGTTTAACAAGCAACATGTGGGGTAGTATACAGCGAGAGTGACCAAGTTAACAAGAAAACGAAGAAAAGAAAAAACAAAAACAAAAATATATAACCAGGGAAGGTGGCAGGCAGTAGGCCTCCTCCAGGAAGTGGTGACGTCATAGGTTGGGTATCATTATAAATAAGTGTAACGTACCAAAAGTGAAGAGTAATTTACAAAAGTGAAAATACTTGAGGAACGTGTGGTGTATGAGCATAAATGGATATACTTTATCATGGGTGAAGGATTTCGAAGAAAGTCTTAGAGGTCAATGCAGTACGACAACAAGGAGGCAGAAGCAGAACTTGTCCACCACCACTGCCAGCCGCAAGTACACTCCCTAGTTTTGGTTGCATGTTGTGTCAGAAGTACTGGTCTCTGACACTGGTAGCTAAGGGTCACTCACTCCTGCCAGCTATTACCTGAACTAGAGTAAAAACAACATTGATAAGGTGGAGATAGGATTGATGAATGTGTGGGAAACTAGTGAGGGACATCAAACACACACACACACACATACACACACACACACACACACACGGGTTTAGGCACTGTAGAGCTGAGTAGAGTATCATAACTTTTAGATTTACTAGTATTAGTAAATATAAGTAAATATAAATATAAGTATTAGTAAATAGAAGTGAGGAGTATTTTCTGGGACACAAACATAGATGCGCGGGCATACAGACACACGCACAAGGGTTTCACACCTTCTGAAAGCTGATATGACACATCCTCTCTCCCTCCCTCTTAAACCATATACACACACACATACATACAATAATAATCCATACATACAATAATAATTCAACTGATAGTAATTTTAAGCTCACATAGACAGTGACAAGGAAACCAAGGGATTGGGTACATTGGCAGTACATACGTGGGTACATAAGGACAGTAAGGATACATAACGACTAACGTGGGTAGACAGCCCCTACCACCATTCCCCTGCCTCTATCACCTCCCCTCACTCATCCCCTCTCCCTCTTCCCTTCCCAGACCTTTCCGCTCTTCCACCCACCCACTTCCCTACACTCTCACTCTACCTCTCACTCTACCTCACACACTCCCTTGCCCCTGACTCTCTCCCCTCTCTTACACTCTCACACTCACACACTCACATTCAATCTCTCTCTCACACACACTCACTATCTCACACACTATATCCCCATCTCTCTCTTCCCACCTCTCTCTCTCTCCCTATCTCTCTCTGTTGCCCCATCTCTCTCCCCATCTCTCTCTCTCCCTCTCCCCAGCTCTCCCTCTCTCATCTGTCTCCCCATCTCTCTCCCTCTCCCCATCCCTCTCTCTCCCCATCTCTCCCTCCCCCCATCTCTCCCTCTCTTATCTCTCTTTCTCTACCCTTCCCTCCCCCTTCTCCTGGTCCCCGAATCTTCTCTCTCTCTCTCTCCCCACCTCTGCATATTTCTCCTCCACCCTTCTCCCTCTAGTCCCCAAATCATCTCTCTCTCTCTCCCCATCTCTCTCCCTCTACCCATCCCTCTCTCCCCATCTCCCTTCCCCCATCTCTCCCTCTCTTCTTATCTCACTTTCTCTACCCTTCCCTCCCCCTCTCCTAGTCCCCAAATCCTCTCTCTCTCTCCCCACCTCTGCATATCTCTCCTTCTCCACCTTCCCTCCCCCTTCTCCCTCTAGTACCCAAATCCTCTCTCTCCCCATCTCTACCTGTCTCCCTTCTCTCTCTAGTCCCCTAATCCCCCCTCTCTCTCTTTATCTACCTCTCCCCTTCCTCTTGCACTCCCCCAAAAAAAAAAAAAAAAAAAAATGGTGGTAGGGACTCGCAGGACCCCGGGACCAGAGGAGAACGGCTCTGGTAAGGAAGAATGGATGAAAGAGCAGTGCAAAAGGATGGAACAAGAGTGGAGAGAAAACTAGGAGAGCTTTCTGCAAAGATGGAGAGAGAGCTTTCTGTGAAACTGGAAAGAGGTTGGAGGAGGAGAAGAAGAACTGGGAGGCACAAGCTGAAGATGCAGTAGCCAGGATAAGGGGCCTAGAAGATGAGGTAAACAGGCTGAAGCAGGTTACAGGGGTATTGACCAGTAAAGACACAGCATCAAGGGGCCCATCGGGAAGGAAGATGTAACTTATGCTACGGCCGTATCTGCCTACCAAGCAGGGCCAAGGAGCGAAGGGGTGAGCAGCTGAGAGCAGGTGGAGAGGGGAATAGGGCAAATGCAGAGGAACGATCATGCCACCAAGAGCAACAGGAAAAGAAGGGAGAAACAGGAGCCTGAGCTGCGGAGGGAAAGGCAATGGGAGGAGGAGAGGGCAAAGGCAGTGTTTATTCATGGGCTGAAGGAGAGTGAGGGAAGGACACACACTGAAAGACGGCAGGCAGAAAGAAAAGAGATTGAGGCATACTCAAAGAAATAGGTGAAGAAGACATGTCCGAGATTGTAAATTTTCAGAGAATAGGGGGGTACTCGAAGGGGAGAAAACGACCGCTCAAGCTGATTCTCAGGACAGAAACAGAGAGAGACAGAATCCTCCAAGAGAAACCACGATTGAAGGAAACGGAAGAATACAGGAGGGTGTTCCTAGACCGGGACAGAACAAAAACAGAACGACAGCAGCTGAGGGAGAGGACACAAAGGCGAAAGGAGCGAGGAGGAGGGACAAGGACAGAATCAGTAGAGGACAACCAGAGCAGGGCGGAGCAACAAGAACAAGCACACACAGAACCATCCCAAACACCCAACAACCAAGCACACTATCCCAACACAAACTACAACCAACAATCTCAGCCCCCACCCAACACTCCACTATAGAATCCCACAGTACACCACCAGGTCCCCCACCCTCACAGCCCCCCCAAAACACAGTAGTAGAGAGGAAACTGAAGGTATGGTACACCAATGCTGATGGAATAACAAATAAGTGGGAGGAGTGGCACGAAAGAGTCAAAGAGGCATCACCGGACATAATAGCTCTCACAGAAACCAAGCTCACAGGTATGATAACAGATGCCATCTTTCCAATGGGATACCAGATCCTGAGGAAAGACAGAGGGAACAGAGGGTGGAGGAGTGGCACTGCTGATCAAAACCGATGGGATTTTGACGAGATGGAAAAGAGAGGAGACAGAGGAGAAGCTGTGGATTACATAGTAGGGATGCTACAGTCTGGAGGTCCCAAGGTGGTAATTGCAGTGATGTATAACCCACCACAGAACAGCAGGAGGCCAAGGCAAGAGTATGATGAGAGTAACAGAGCGATGATTGACACCTGGCAGAAGTGGCCAGAAGGGCTCGCGCGAGCAGGGCGAAGCTACTGATCATGGGTGACTTCAACCATAAGGAAATTGATTGGGAGAACTTGGAGCCACATGGGGGCCAAGAAACGTGGAGGGCTAAGATGCGGGAGGTGGTACTGGAAAATCTCATGTACCAACACGTAAGGGACACTACCAGAGAGAGAGGAAATGACGAACCAGCGAGACTGGACCTAGTATTCACCCTGAGTAGTGCAGATATTGAGGACATCACACATGAAAGCCCCCTTGGGGCCAGTGATCATATGGTTCTAAGTTTCGAATACATAGTAGAGTTACAAGTGGAGGGGGAAGCAGGAAGGGCTGCACAAATGAAGCCAAACTACAAGAAAGGTGACTATGTGGGCATGAGGAACTTCCTGCACAGAGTTCAGTGGGACAGAGAGATGGCAGGGAAGTCAGTAGACGAGATGATGGAATATATGACAACAATTTGCAAGAAAGCTGAGGAGAGGTTTATACCCAAGGGTAACAGGAGAAGCGAAAAAGACAGGATGAGCCCATGGTTCACCCAAAGGTGCAGGGAAGCCAAAACCAAGTGTGCAAGGGAATGGAAGAGGTACAGAAGGCAAAGAACCCCAGAGAATAAGGAGAGCAGTCGTAGAGCCAGAAATGAATATGCACAGATCAGAAGGGAGGCCCAAAGACAGTACGAGAATGACATAGCAGCGAAAGCCAAATCTGACCCAAAGCTGCTGTACAGCCACATCAGGAGGAGAACAACAGTCAAGGACCAGGTGATCAGGCTGAGGAAGGTAGGAGGGGAGGTCACAAGAAATGACCGGGAAGTGTGTGAGGAGCTCAACATGAGATTCAAAGAGGTGTTCACAGAGGAGATAGAAGGGCCTCCAGAAAGGAGGAGAGGTAGGGTACACCATCAGGTGCTGGACACAATACACACAAATGAGGAGGAAGTGAAGAGGCTCCTAAGCGAGCTAGATACTTCAAAGGCGATGGGGCCAGATAACATCTATCCATGGGTCCTGAGAGAGGGAGCAGAGGAGCTATGTGTACCCCTAACAACGATCTTCAACACATCTATCGAAACAGGGCAACTACCTGAGGTTTGGAAGACAGCAAATGTAGTTCCAATTTTTAAAAAAGGAGACAGGAACGTAGCACTAAACTACAGACCAGTGTCACTGACATGTATTGTATGCAAGGTCATGGAGAAGATAGTCAGGAGAAGGGTGGTTGAGCACCTAGAAAGGAATGAGCTTATCAACGACGGCCAACACGGTTTCAGGGACGGGAAATCCTTTTCACAAACCTACTGGAGTTCTACGACAAGGTGACAGCAATAAGGCAAGAGAGAGTGGGGTGGGTAGATTGCATATTCTTGGATTGTAAGAAGGCGTTTGACACAGTTCCACACAAGAGATTAGTGCAGAAGCTGGAGGACCAGGCAGGGGTAACAGGGAAGGCACTACATTGGATCAGGGAATACCTGTCAGGAAGACAGCAGCGAGTCATGGTACGTGGCGAGGTGTCAGAGTGGGGCGCCGGTGACGAGCGGGGTTCCACAGGGTCAGTCCTGGGACCAGTGCTGTTTCTGGTATTTGTGAACGACATGACGGAAGGAATAGACCGAGTGTCCCTGTTTGCAGATGATGTGAAGTTGATGAGAAGAATTCAATCGGACGAGGACCAGGCAGAACTACAAAGGGATCTGGACAGCCTGCAAGTCTGGTCCAGCAACTGGCTCCTGGAGTTCAACCCCACCAAGTGCAAAGTCATGAAGTTTGGGGGAAGGGCAAAGAAGACCGCAGACGGAGTACAGCCTAGGGCCAGAGACTGCAAACCTCAATCAAGGAAAAAGATCTTGGGGTGAGTATAACACCAGACACATCTCCTGAGGCGACATCAACCAAATAACTGCTGCAGCATATGGGCGCCTAGCAAACCTAAGAACAGCATTCCGACATCTTAATAAAGAATCGTTCAGGACCCTGTACACTGTGTACGTTAGGCCCATATTGGAGTATGCAGCACCAGTTTGGAACCCACACCTAGCCAAGCATGTGAAGAAGCTCGAGAAAGTGCAAAGGTTTGCAACAAGACTAGTCCGAGCTAAGAGGTATGTCCTACAAGGAGAGGTTAAGGAAATCGACCTGACGACACTGGAGGACAGGAGAGATAGGGGAGACATGATAACAACATATAAGATACTGAGAGGAATTGACAAAGTGGACAGAGACAGAATGTTCCAGAGATGGGACACAACAACAAGGGGACACAGATGGAAGTTGAAGACTCAGATGAATCACAGAGATGTTAGGAAGTATTTCTTCAGTCACAGAGTTGTCGGGAAGTGGAATAGTTTAGGAAGCGATGTAGTGGAGGCAGGCTCTATACATAGCTTTAAGCAGAGGTATGATAAAGCTCATGGCGCAGGGAGAGTGACCCAGTAGCGGCCAGTGAAGAGGCGGGGCCAGGCGCTTTGAATCGACCCCTGCAACCACAACTAGGTGAGTACAACTAGGTGAGTACAGCTTCTGGCTTCACCATCATTCATACATGCACAAAACTACGCACGTGCGCGCGCACACACACACACACAGCCCCGGTGGCCTAGTGGTAAAGCCTCGCTTCACGCACGGAGGGCCCGGTTCATTCCCGACGGGGCGGAAACATTTCGAAGTGTTTCCTTACACACACCCTCACACACATACATACAACAGGCCTAGTGTCAAATCGACATGTGCCTAGGACAAAATGGTAACTAACTAACACACACACACACACACATGTATAAAACACACTCATTGCCTCTTACGCTAATATGCATGTAATCACAAATACATACATACAACACACACACACATACGCACGTCCCCTCTCCCACACACACTCACATGTACACAAATTTGTACCCTTCCATATATGCACTTTCCGTAACGGTTGTTAAAATTATGTTGGTCTTTTCAAAATAAAATCGAAAACTTGGAGGCAGAAAAAAATCAGACTTCCTCAATGTTCAGGAATTCAGGAAGTTTATATATTTCAATATTCTGATGAAGAATCTTGGTTTTCGGTATTTTAAGACAGACATTAAGAATGGTGTGAAAAGTTACTAGTTTTAGACACTTGTGGGTAAGGTAAAGAAGACAATAAAGCTCATGGAGCAGGGAGAGAGAGGACCTAGTAGCAATCAGTGAAGAGGCGGGGCCAGGAGCTATGAATCGACCCCTGCAACCACAAATAGATGAGTACAAATAGGTGAGTACACACACACACACACACACACACATTTTCCTGGACTGCAGGAAGGCCTTTGACACAGTTCCTCACATGAGATTAGTTTAGAAGTTGGAAGAACAAGCATGTATAACAGGAAGGGCACTGGAATGGATCAGGGAATACCTCACAGGGAGGCAACAACGGGTCATGGTGCGTGATGAGGTATCACAGTGGGCGCCTGTGACGAGCGGCGTACCGCAGGGGTCAGTCCTAGGACCAGTGTTATTCTTGGTATATGTAAATGACATGACGGATGGGATAGACTCAGAAGTGTCTCTGTTCGCAGATGATGTGAAATTAATGAGGAGAATCACATCGGAAGAGGACCAAGCAGGACTTCAAACAGACCTGGACAAGCTTGACATCTGGTCTAGCAACTGGCTTCTGAATTCAATCCCACCAAATGCAAAGTCATGAAGATCGGAGAAGGGCAAAGAAGACCGCTGACAGAGTACAGGCTAGGCGGACAAAGGCTACAAACCTCGGCAAAGGAGAAAGACCTTGGGGTGAGTATAACGCCAAGCACATCTCCGGAGGCACACATCAACCAGATAACTGCGGCAGCATATGGGCGACTTTCAAACCTAAGATTAGCGTTCCGTTACCTTAACAAGGAATCGTTCAAGACACTGTACACCGTGTACGTCAGGCCCATACTAGAATATGCAGCACCAGTCTGGAACCCACACCTGGTCAAGCACGTAAAGAAACTAGAGAAAGTGCAAAGGTTTGCGACAAGGTTAGTTCCACAACTCAGGGGTCTGTCCTATGAAGAAAGGTTGAGGGAAATAGGACTAACAACACTGGAGGAAAGAAGGGTCAGAGGAGACATGATAACGACATACAAAATACTGCGGGGAATCGACAAGGTAGACAGTGACAGGATGTTCCAGATAGGGAACATAGAAACAAGGGGACACAACTGGAAGCTGAAGACTCAGATGAGTCATAGGGATGTTAGGAAGCATTTTTTCAGCCACAGAGTAGTCAGGAAGTGGAATAGTCTAGAGAAAGATATAGTGGAGGCAGGAACCATACATAGTTTTAAGACGAGGTATGATAAAGCTCATGGAGCAGGGAGAGCAGAGACCCACTAGCGGCAGCGAAGAGGCGGGGACAGGAGCTGAGTCTCGACCCCTGCAACCACAATTAGGTGAGTACAATTAGCTGAGTACACACACACACACACACACACACACACACACACACAACAGGCTTAGTGTCTAATAGACATGTGCCTTGGACAAAATGGTAACTAACTAACTAACACACACACACACACACAAAAGTTTGCATTAGATAAAAATCGTTCAGGACCGTGTACACTGTGTACGTTAGGCCCATACTGGAGTATGCAGCACCAGTTTGGAACCCACACCTAGCCAAGCACGTAAAGAAACTAGAGAAAGTGCAAGGGTTTGCAACAAGACTAGTCCCGGAGCTAAGGGGTATGTCCTACGAGGAGAGGTTAAGGGAAATCGACCTGACGACACTGGAGGACAGGAGACATAGGGGGGACATGATAACGACATATAAAATACTGAGAGGAATTGACAAAGTTGACAGAGACAGAATGTTCCAGAGATGGGACACAGCAACAAGGGGACACAGTTGGAAGTTGAAGACTCAGATGAATCACAGGGATGTTAGGAAGTATTTCTTCAGTCACAGAGTGGTCGGGAAGTGGAATAGTTTGGGAAGCGATGTAGTGGAGGCAGGTTCCATTCATAGCTTTAAGAATAGGTATGATAAAGCTCATGGCGCAGGGAGAGTGACCCAGTAGCGGCCAGTGTAGAGGCGGGGCCAAGAGCTGTCTCGACCCTTGCAACAACAACTAGGTGAGTACAAAAGTGGATTAATAAAATTCTTGATTACGTAATTTAAATTTTCTAAATAAAATGGAATGAGAATTACATTATTTAAATGATATCATTTTGGAAAATATGTAAATATGTGAAGAAGTGACTAACTTGAGAGACTTGTGGTTAAGACAAAGAAAATATCCTTATTAATCATCTTAATAAACATTTAGTTTAATTAGAATTAATTATTAAATAAATCTCTCAGTTTCCACATATACACTTCTCTCACCTCTTCAATAATGACATAAAAACATTTATCATCACAGATTACAAAATAAAATAAAAAACTCTCTGTTATGAAAATAAAAACGGTCAACTTGGATGATTCGATCTCTTGACAATAACAATGTTGGTGGTGGCTGCCACAACCTGGCCAGTACCACTGTGTTAATGTTGGTGGTGGCTGCCACAACCTGGCCAGTACCACTGTGTTAATGTTGGTGGTGGCTGCCACAACCTGGCCAGTACCACTGTGTTAATGTTGGTGGTGGCTGCCACAACCTGGCCAGTACCACTGTGTTAATGTTGGTGGTGGCTGCCACAACCTGGCCAGTACCACTGTGTTAATGTTGGTGGTGGCTGCCACAACCTGGCCAGTACCACTGTGTTAATGTTGGTGGTGGCTGCCACAACCTGGCCAGTACCACTGTGTTAATGTTGGTGGTGTCTGCCACAACCTCCAGTACCACTGTGTTAATGTTGGTGGTGGCTGCCACAACCTGGCCAGTACCACTGTGTTAATGTTGGTGGTGGCTGCCACAACCTGGCCAGTACCACTGTGTTAATGTTGGTGGTGGCTGCCACAACCTGGCCAGTACCACTGTATTAATGTTGGTGGTGGCTGCCACAACCTGGCCAGTACCACTGTATTAATGTTGGTGGTGGCTGCCACAACCTGGCCAGTACCACTGTGTTAATGTTGGTGGTGTCGCCACAACCGGCCAGTACCACTGTGTTAATGTTGGTGGTGTCTGCCACAACCTGGCCAGTACCACTGTGTTAATGTTGGTGGTGTCTGCCACAACCTGGCCAGTACCACTGTATTAATGTTGGTGGTGGCTGCCACAACCTGGCCAGTACCACTGTGTTAATGTTGGTGGTGGCTGCTACAACCTGGCCAGTACCACTGTGTTAATGTTGGTGGTGGCTCCACAACCTGGCCAGTACCACTGTGTTAATGTTGGTGGTGGCTGCCACAACCTGGCCAGTACCACTGTGTTAATGTTGGTGGTGGCTGCCACAACCTGGCCAGTACCACTGTGTTAATGTTGGTGGTGTCTGCCACAACCTGGCCAGTACCACTGTGTTAATGTTGGTGGTGGCTGCCAACCTGGCCAGTACCACTGTGTTATGTTGGTGGTGGCTGCCACAACCTGGCCAGTACCACTGTGTTAATGTTGGTGGTGGCTGCCACAACCTGGCCAGTACCACTGTGTTAATGTTGGTGGTGGCTGCCACAACCTGGCCAGTACCACTGTATTAATGTTGGTGGTGGCTGCCACAACCTGGCCAGTACCACTGTATTAATGTTGGTGGTGGCTGCCACAACCTGGCCAGTACCACTGTGTTAATGTTGGTGGTGGCTGCCACAACCTGGCCAGTACCACTGTGTTAATGTTGGTGGTGGCTGCCACAACCTGGCCAGTACCACTGTGTTAATGTTGGTGGTGGCTGCCACAACCTGGCCAGTACCACTGTGTTAATGTTGGTGGTGGCTGCCACAACCTGGCCAGTACCACTGTGTTAATGTTGGTGGTGGCTGCCACAACCTGGCCAGTACCACTGTGTTAATGTTGGTGGTGGCTGCCACAACCTGGCCAGTACCACTGTGTTAATGTTGGTGGTGGCTGCCACAACCTGGCCAGTACCACTGTGTTAATGTTGGTGGTGGCTGCCACAACCTGGCCAGTACCACTGTGTTAATATTGGTGGTGGCTGCCACAACCTGGCCAGTACGACTGTGTTAATGTTGGTGGCTGCCACAACCTGGCCAGTACGACTGTGTTAATGTTGGTGGTGGCTGCCACACCTGGCCAGTACCACTGTGTTAATGCCTCTGATACTGTTGCTATGTACTGTGATGTATGACTCTTAACATATATTACACACAAAATGTTGTGGAGCACTGTATATAAAGTCTGTCTGCTACACCAGAGTTAATAATACAGTATGTAATCTGTTCACAACCAGTTAATAAAATATTAATAGCTAAACTTGGGAATAAAATAAATTCAACACTCATATATGATATGAGACACACGTCTCAGGTGTATGTTATTATTATTATTCAGGTACTTAAGTTTTATATTTTCTATATTTTAGTTTTAAAATAAAGTCTTTGCCTCACATATTAATAACCTTATACTACACCCAGTGCAAAAAAAAAAATTTTTTTACTCACTGACATTACAAATAAATTTGTAATGTCCATGGACCATTTACTAAGTCCTCCTTGACTTTGTAAATGGTCCAATCAGCCTCCAGAACGTCTCTTAAGCTCCTACTCTTCATTGCGGGTTTGTACCCTTCCATTGCCTCTTCCAGATCACCATACTTTCCACCCATCTCTTTCCTTACCCATTATTATTATTATTGTTATTACATTCTACTGTGGAAACTGCTATAAAAATGTAGGTTGTAAAATAACTTGTTATTTTTATTCACATTATAAGAATTATTGTTTATTGTAGTTAATATAATCACAACATCCTGGAGGTCATGCCACTCACAACATCCTGGAGGCCATGTCACTCACAACATCCTGGAGGTCATGCCACTCACAACATTCTGGAGGTCATCTACTCACAACATCCTGGAGGTCATGTCACTCACAACATTCTGGAGGTCATGCCACTCACACCATCCTGGAGGCCATGTCACTCACAACATCCTGGAGGTCATGCCACTCACAACATTCTGGAGGTCATCTACTCACAACATCCTGGAGGTCATGTCACTCACAACATTCTGGAGGTCATGCCACTCACAACATCCTGGAGGTCATGTCACTCACAACATCCTGGAGGTCATGTCACTCACAACATCCTGGAGGTCATGCCACTCACAACATTCTGGAGGTCATCTACTCACAACATCCTGGAGGCCATGTCACTCACAACATTCTGGAGGTCATTCCACTCACAACATCCTGGAGGTCATGTCACTCACAACATCCTGGAGGTCATCTACTCATAGTATCCTGGAGGTCATTCCACTCACAACATCCTGGAGGTCATGCCACTCACAACATCTTGGAGGTCATGCCACTCACAACATCCTGGAGGACATGTCACTCACAACATCCTGGAGGTCATGCCACTCACAACATCCTGGAGGTCATTCCACTCACAACATCTTGGAGGACATGTCACTCACAGTATCCTGGAGGTCATGCCACTCACAACATCCTGGAGGTCATTCCACTCACAACATCCTGGAGGTCATGTCACTCACAACATCCTGGAGGACTTGTCACTCACAACATCCTGGATGACATGTCACTCACAACATCCTGGAGGTCATGCCACTGACAATATTCTGGAGGTCATGCCACTCACAACATCCTGGAGGTCATGTCACTCACAACATCCTGGAGGACTTGTCACTCACAACATCCTGGAGGACATGTCACTCACAACATCCTGGAGGTCATGCCACTCACAACATTCTGGAGGTCATGTTACTCACAACATTCTGGAAGTCATGCCACTCACAACATTCTGGAGGTCATGTCACTCACAACATTCTAGAGGTCAAAATAAATCAATTCAACTTTTAATGAAGTTTCAAACAATGACATTTGATTTAGTTAACATTTATTAAATTACTAAAAACTGCTCAATGGTCTGTCAGGACTAAGTTCAGCCAGATATTATCATCAAGTTTGCCTAATTTAATTTAATTTAATTTAATCATTATAAAGTGTTCCATAACATTCATGGTGTAAAATATATTACGATTCATACATCCTAATACTTGGCAATATAAAGTAATACTGGGAGAAAGTAACACAAGCTTGCAGGAGCAATATAAAGTAATACTGGGAGAAAGTAACACAAGCTTGCAGGAGCAATATAAAGTAATACTGGGAGAAAGTAACACAAGCTTGCAGGAGCAATATAAAGTAATACTGGGAGAAAGTAACACAAGCTTGCAGGAGCAATATAAAGTAATACTGGGAGAAAGTAACACAAGCTTGCAGGAGCAATATAAAGTAATACTGGGAGAAAGTAACACAAGCTTGCAGGAGCAATATAAAGTAATACTGGGAGAAAGTAACACAAGCTTGCAGAGCAATATAAAGTAATACTGGGAGAAAGTAACATAAGCTTGCAGGAGCAATATAAAGTAATACTGGGAGAAAGTAACACAAGCTTGCAGGAGCAATATAAAGTAATACTGGGAGAAAGTAACACAAGCTTGCAGGAGCAATATAAAGTAATACTGGGAGAAAGTAACACAAGCTTGCAGGAGCAATATAAAGTAATACTGGGAGAAAGTAACACAAGCTTGCAGGAGCAATATAAAAGTAATACTGGGAGAAAGTAACACAAGCTTGCAGGAGCAATATAAAGTAATACTGGGAGAAAGTAACACAAGCTTGCAGGAGCAATATAAAGTAATACTGGGAGAAAGTAACACAAGCTTGCAGGAGCAATATAAAGTAGTACTGGGCGAAAGTAACACAAGCTTGCAGGAGCAATATAAAGTAATACTGGGAGAAAGTAACACAAGCTTGCAGGAGCAATATAAAGTAGTACTGGGAGAAAGTAACACAAGCTTGCAGGAGCAATATAAAGTAATACTGGGAGAAAGTAACACAAGCTTGCAGGAGCAATATAAAGTAATACTGGGAGAAAGTAACACAAGCTTGCAGGAGCAATATAAAGTAATACTGGGAGAAAGTAACACAGCTTGCAGGAGCAATATAAAGTAATACTGGGAGAAAGTAACAAAGCTTCAGGAGCAATATAAAGTAATACTGGGAGAAAGTAATCACGCTTGCAGGAGCAATATAAAGTAATACTGGGAGAAAGTAACTGCTTGCAGGAGCAATATAAAGTAATACTGGGAGAAAGTAACACTGTTTTGCAGGAGCAATATAAAGTAATACTGGGAGAAAGTAACACAAGCTTGCAGGAGCAATATAAAGTAATACTGGGAGAAAGTAACAAGCTTGCAGGAGCAATATAAAGTAATACTGGGAGAAAGTAACACGCTTGCAGGAGCAATATAAAGTAATACTGGGAGAAAGTAACACAAGCTTGCAGGAGCAATATAAAGTAATACTGGGAGAAAGTAAACAGTTGCAGGAGCAATATAAAGTAATACTGGGAGAAAGTAACACAAGCTTGCAGGAGCAATATAAAGTAATACTGGGAGAAAGTAACACAAGCTTGCAGGAGCAATATAAAGTAATACTGGGAGAAAGTAACACAGTTTGCAGGAGCAATATAAAGTAATACTGGGAGAAAGTAACACGCTTTGCAGGAGCAATATAAAGTAATACTGGGAGAAAGTAACACGCTTGCAGGAGCAATATAAAGTAATACTGGGAGAAAGTAACACAAGCTTAGCAGGGAGCAATACTAAAGTAATACTGGGAGAAAGTAACACAGCTTGCAGGAGCAATATAAAGTAATACTGGGAGAAAGTAACACGTTGCAGGAGCAATATAAAGTAATACTGGGAGAAAGTAACACAAGTTGCAGGAGCAATATAAAGTAATACTGGGAGAAAGTAACACAGCTTGCAGGAGCAATATAAAGAATACTGGGAGAAAGTAACACAAGCTTGCAGGAGCAATATAAAGTAATACTGGGAGAAAGTAACACAAGCTTGCAGGAGCAATATAAAGTAATACTGGGAGAAAGTAACACAGTTGCAGGAGCAATATAAAGTAATACTGGGAGAAAGTAACACGCTTGCAGGAGCAATATAAAGTAATACTGGGAGAAAGTAACAGCTTGCAGGAGCAATATAAAGTAATACTGGGAGAAAGTAAACAGCTTGCAGGAGCAATATAAAGTAATACTGGGAGAAAGTAACACAAGCTTGCAGGAGCAATATAAAGTCACTGGGAGAAAGTAACACAGCTTGCAGGAGCAATATAAAGTAAACTGGGAGAAAGTAACACATGCTTGCAGGAGCAATATAAAGTAATACTGGGAGAAAGTAACACGCTTGCAGGAGCAATATAAAGTAATACTGGGAGAAATAACACAAGCTTGCAGGAGCAATATAAATAATACTGGGAGAAAGTAACACAAGCTTGCAGGAGCATATAAAGTAATACTGGGAGAAAGTAAACGCTTGCAGGAGCAATATAAAGTAATACTGGGAGAAAGTAACACAGCTTGCAGGAGCAATATAAAGTAATACTGGGAGAAAGTAACACAAGCTTGCAGGAGCAATATAAAGTAATACTGGGAGAAAGTAACACGTTGCAGGAGCAATATAAAGTAATACTGGGAGAAAGTAACACAGCTTGCAGGAGCAATATAAAGTAATACTGGGAGAAAGTAACACAAGCTTGCAGGAGCAATATAAAGTAATACTGGGAGAAAGTAACACAAGCTTGCAGGAGCAATATAAAGTAATACTGGGAGAAAGTAACACAAGCTTGCAGGAGCAATATAAAGTAATACTGGGAGAAAGTAACACAAGCTTGCAGGAGCAATATAAAGTAATACTGGGAGAAAGTAACACAAGCTTGCAGGAGCAATATAAAGTAATACTGGGAGAAAGTAACACAAGCTTACAGGAGCAATATAAAGTAATACTGGGAGAAAGTAACACAAGCTTGCAGGAGCAATCAGTAAAAAATTTTTTTTTTTACTAAGAGATGTCGTCTCCCGAGATGGTACATTTTATATTCGTCCCAGAAAGTTTTTATTTGGTGTGTGTGAAGGTGAATGTTTTCCCTGTCAATGTAGAGGTGGTGAGAGAAGTGATGTTGGGATTAGTGTGTCAAATGTGTATATTATTTATGGCTACTCTTCACTTTTCTTAAGGTAATTCATGAAATTTTCCTCATTGTCTGACCCAAAAATGTCTCAGTCTTCTTCATTGCTTGCAAAGGCACTTGTTGTGTATGATGTGTGTGTGTGTGTGTATTTGTTATATATATATATATATATATATATATATATATATATATATATATATATATATATATATATATATATATATATATGTTATGTATATATATATTGAGTGTTTATAAATTGATAAAAATCACTAATTATTATTATTATTTGCGACCACTGTCAGCCTCAGAGTTATCTCTGAGTTACCAGACCTTGCCACGTGGGAGGCCAGTGGTTCGTCTTTAAGGTCCACCCCCTCCCCTCGCCTTCCCAGGTTCATGTGTCCAGGAATCCATCCGTGGGTCCCCGGATGTCTCCCCTTCCTCACTTCCCTAAGGTCAGCCTCGCCTCCCTTCCTCTCTGCCTTCCAGCCTCTGCTTTCACCAGGTTCATGTATCCAGGAATCCATCCGTCCGCCGCCGGATGTTTCCCTTCCTCACTTCCCCAAGGTCAGCTTCACCAACCTGTATTCT
>WNWK01019843.1:0-36977 GCA_009830355.1 Cherax destructor | reverse complement strand
AAATGACCCTTTATAATCAATACCCTGAATAATGAGCCCTTTATAACCAATACCCTGAATAATGAGCCCTTTATAATCAATACCCTGAATAATGAACCCTTTATAATCAATACCCTGAATAATGAACCCTTTATAATCAATACCCTGAATAATGAACCCTTTATAATCAATACCCTGAATAATGAACCCTTTATAATCAATACCCTGAATAATGAGCCCTTTATAATCAATACCCTGAATAATGAGCCCTTTATAATCAATACCCTGAATAATGAACCCTTTATAATCAATACCCTGAATAATGAACCCTTTATAATCAATATCCTGAATAATGAGCCCTTTATAATCAATACCCTGAATAATGAACCCTTTATAATCAATACCCTGAATAATGAGCCCTTTAAATCAATACCCTGAATAATGAGCCCTTTATAATCAATACCCTGAATAATGAGCCCTTTATAATCAATACCCTGAATAATGAACCCTTTATAATCAATACCCTGAATAATGAGCCCTTTATAATCAATACCCTGAATAATGAACCCTTTATAATCAATACCCTGAATAATGAACCCTTTATAATCAATACCCTGAATAATGAACCCTTTATAACCAATACCCTGAATAATAACCCTTTATAATCAATACCCTGAATAATGAACCCTTTATAACCAATACCCTGAATAATGAACCCTTTATAATCAATACCCTGAATAATGAACCCTTTATAACCAATACCCTGAATAATGAACCCTTTATAACCAATACCCTGAATAATGAACCCTTTATAACCAATACCCTGAATAATGAACCCTTTATAATCAATACCTTGAATAATGAACCCTTTATAACCAATACCCTGAATAATGAACCCTTTATAATCAATACCCTGAATAATGAACCCTTTATAACCAATACCCTGAATAATGAACCCTTTATAATCAATACCCTGAATAATGAACCCTTTATAATCAATACCCTGAATAATGAACCCTTTATAATCAATACCCTGAATAATGAACCCTTTATAATCAATACCCTGAATAATGAACCCTTTATAACCAATACCCTGAATAATGAACCCTTTATAATCAATACCCTGAATAATGAGCCCTTTATAATCAATACCCTGAATAATGAACCCTTTATAATCAATACCCTGAATAATGAACCCATTATAATCAATACCCTGAACAATGAGCCCTTTATAATCAATACCCTGAATAATGAACCCATTATAATCAATACCCTGAATAAAGAACCCATTATAATCAATACCCTGAATAAAGTACCCATTATAATCAATACCCTGGATAAAGAACCCATTATAATCAATACCCTGGATAAAGAACCCATTATAATCAATACCCTGAATAAAGAACCATTATAATCAATACTCTGGATAAAGAACCCATTATAATCAATACCCTGGATAAAGAACTCATTATAATCAATACCCTGAATAAAGAACCCATTATAATCAATACCCTGGATAAAGAATCCATTATAATCAATACCCTGGATAAAGAACCCATTATAATCAATACCCTGGATAAAGAACCTATTATAATCAATACCCTGGATAAAGAACCTATTATAATCAATACCCTGGATAAAGAACCCATTATAATCAATACCCTGGATAAAGAACCTATTATAATCAATACCCTGGATAAAGAACCTATTATAATCAATACCCTGGATAAAGAACCCATTATTAACATCAACTTTGCGCAGCAACTGCACCTGGAACGCTGCTGTAGCTACTGGGCTTTAGGCGCAGGCTGCCAACAGCAACAGCCTGGTCGACCAGGCAATGAAGAGGAAGGACTGGCACCAGGCCGCGCGAGATTATTATTATTATTATTAAAACTTAGCGCTAAACCAAGGCCGCTCTCAAAGCAAGAAAACTCTGGTAACTAGTCACGGGTATCTCTCAGATAAATAATTTAATGTTTAAAGATATCCTCATTGTCTCATGTATGAAGCCCATCATGTGTGATGGAATATGACAAGTAAACCCATTCTGTGTGATGGAATATGACAAGTAAACCCATCCTGTGTGATGGAATATGACAAGTAAACCCATCCTGTGTGATGGAATATGACAAGTAAACCCATTCTGTGTGATGGAATATGACAGGGAAACCCATCCTGTGTGATGGAATATGACAAGTAAACCCATCCTGTGTGATGGAATATGACAAGTAAACCCATCCTGTGTGATGGAATATGACAAGTAAACCCATCCTGTGTGATGGAATATGACAAGTAAACCCATTCTGTGTGATGGAATATGACAAGTAAACCCATCCTGTGTGATGGAATATGACAGGGAAACCCATCCTGTGTGATGGAATATGACAAGTAAACCCATCCTGTGTGATGGAATATGACAAGTAAACCCATCCTGTGTGATGGAATATGACAAGTAAACCCATCCTGTGTGATGGAATATGACAAGTAAACCCATTCTGTGTGATGGAATATGACAGGGAAACCCATCCAGTGTGATGGAATATGACAAGTAAACCCATCCTGTGTGATGGAATATGACAGGGAAACCCATCCTGTGTGATGGAATATGACAAAAACCCATCTTGTGTGATGGAATATAGACAAGTAAACCCATCCTGTGTGATGGAATATGACAGGGAAACCCATCCTGTGTGATGGAATATGACAAGTAAACCCATCCTGTGTGATGGAATATGACAAGTAAACCCATTCTGTGTGATGGAATATGACAAGTAAACCCATCCTGTGTGATGGAATATGACAAGTAAACCCATCCTGTGTGATGGAATATGACAAGTAAACCCATCCTGTGTGATGGAATATGACAAGAAAAACCCATCCTGTGTGATGGAATATGACAAGTAAACCCATCCTGTGTGATGGAATATGACAAGAAAACCCATCCTGTGTGATGGAATATGACAAGTAAACCCATCCTGTGTATGGAATATGACAAGTAAACCCATCCTGTGTGATGGAATATGACAAGTAAACCCATCCTGTGTGATGGAATATGACAAGTAAACCCATCCTGTGTGATGGAATATGACAGGGAAACCCATCCTGTGTGATGGAATATGACAGGGAAACCCATCCTGTGTGATGGAATGACAGGCTTGTCTGGTGTTTGCCTGGTCAACTAGGCTAGGTTGTTGCTGCTGGCGGCCTTCTGGCCCACATATCCATCACAGCCTATTATCCGAAGATCCACGATGAGGTTAACACCAGAAGTGAGTGACCTGTCGAAATTAACCTAGTAACCCTAGAAGAGAGGCAGACGAGCGAGGGAAAACACGATCACGACATACAAAATACTCAGCGTTTCTCTGGTCCTACCCTCTTCAGTAGTTCTGAAGTAAGACACATGTCGCAGAACAAACTTTTATGTAGATAAATGGTTCAGAGAACCGACGAGTTGATAAATTAGACACATATGCAACACTTGGGTATCTTTATTGAGGAACCGTTTCGCCACACAGTGGCTTCATCAGTCCATACAAAGAAGAATCGTGAAGAACAGGAGGAGTTTGAGGTAATCAGTCCCTCAACCTTGAGTCGATGTTGTCAGTCCATCAATCTTGTAAAGAATACAGCATATGTGCGAAGAGGTAGCTTATATACCATAGGCAGGGAGTGAGCAGTGGTGGTGTCACATTTGACCAATGTGGAAGTAGGTCTTCGCTTGCCTAACCCTTGGGCACGACCTACTTCCACATTGGACAAATGTGACACCACCTACGACTGCTGCACCTCTCCTGACTACGGTATATAAGCTACCTCTTCGCACATATATTGTATTCTTTACAAGATTGATGGACTGACTACATCGACTGATTACCTCAAACTCCTCCTGATCTTCACGATTCTCCTTTGTATGGACTGATGAAGCCACTGTGTGGCGAAACGTTTCCTCAATAAAGATACCCAAGTGCTGCATATGTGTCTAATTTACAAACTTTTATACGTTTCGCTCAGTGAGGAGATTTATCGTCATAAAACACTACAAGGGGCGAAATGTTGTTCTTATAGAAACTTGTTCTGCAACGTGTTTTTTTCACTGTTGTTGACACTACAACCATTTTCAAGAGTTGAATGCCTCACTCTGGTGGCAATATGACACTCTTAGTTCCACCAGAGTAACTGTCTTAGTTTATATTATATTTTTCTCGGCAGTGTCTCACTGTTAATTTATATGGTTTCTCTATTACCCCCATCATTCTCTCCACCATTCGCTGGAGTTTGTTCTTCACACACAAATCTTGCTTCACCGTTACTCGACAACCAAGAATTCCTGAGTCGCCTCTCCAAATGAGGATGCTTCCGGCCACTCCCCGGCACAGGAAGCTGTGTTCACGCCCACACCTCTCGCTCACACCCACGCAAGCAACACTCACACCCCTTACACACACACACACACACACACACACACACACACACACACACACACACACACACACACACACACACACACACACAAAGGACCCAGGAAAATAAAGAGATTAGCCGAAGAGCCAGAAACGAATATGCACAGGTAAGAAGGGAGGCTCAGCGACAATACGAAAATGATATAGCATCAAAAGTCAAGTTTGACCCGAAGCTGTTGTACAGCCACAACAGGAAGGTGGGGAGTTCACAAGAAACGAACAAGAGGTATGTGAGGAGCTCAACATGAGATTTAAAGAAGTATTTACAGAGGAGACAGGAAGGACTCCAGGAATTCAGAATAGGGAGGTATACCAACAAGTGCTGGATGAAATACACACAACCGAGGAGGAGGTGAAGAAGCTGCTATGTGAACTCGATACCTCAAAAGCGGTGGGACCTGACAACATTTCTCCGTGGGTCATTAGAGAGGGAGCAGAGATGCTAAGTGTGCCACTAACACAAATCTTCAACACATCCATTGAAACTGGGCAACTACCTGAGGCGTGGAAGATGGCAAATGTAGTCCCAATTTTTAAGAAAGGAGACAGACACGAGGCATTAAACTACAGACCAGTGTCACTGACGTGTATAGTATGCAAAGTCATGGAGAAGATCATCAGGAGGAGAGTGGTGGAGCACCTAGAAAGACACAAGCTTATAAACGACAACCAGCACGGTTTCAGGGAAGGAAAATCCTGTGTCACAAACCTACTGGAGTTTTATGACAAGGTAACAGAAGTAAGACACGAGAGAGAGGTGGATAGACTGCATTTTCTTGGACTGCAAGAAGACGTTCGACACAGTTCCTCACAAGAGGTTAATGCAAAAGCTAGAGGATCAGGCACATGTAACAGGAAAGGCACTGCAATGGATCAGAGAATATCTGACAGGGAGGCAACGAGTCATGGTACGTGACGAGGTGTCAGAGTGGGCACTTGTGACGAGTGGAGTTCCACAAGGGTCAGTCCTAGGACCTGTACTGTTTTTGGTATATCTGAATGACATAACGGAAGGGATAGACTCAGAAGTGTTTGCAGATGATGTGAAGTTAATGAGAAGAATTAAATCAGTCGAGGATCAGGCAGGACTACAAAAAGACCTTTACAGGCTACAAGCCTGGTCCAGTAACTGGCTCCTTGAATTTAACCCTGCCAAATGTAAAGCCATGAAGATCGGGGAAGGGCAAAAAGACCGCAGACAGAGTATAATCTAGGTGGCTAAAGACTGCAAACCTCACTCAAGGAAAAAGATCTTGGGGTGAGTATAATACAGAGCACATCTCCTGAGGCACACATCAATCAGATAACTGCTGCAGCATACGGGCGGCTGGCAAACCTAAGAATAGCGTTCCAATACCTCACTAAGAAATCGTTCAAGACTCTGTACACCATATACGTCAGGCCCATACTGGAGTATGCAGCACCAGTTTTTAACCCACACCTGGTCAAGCACGTCAAGAAATTAGAGAAAGTGCAAAGGTTTGCAACAAGACTAGTCCCAGAGCTAAGGGGATTGTCCTACGAAGAAAGGTTAAGGGAAATCGCCCTGACAACACTAGAGGACAGGAGGGTTAGGGGAGACATGATAACGACTTATAAAATACTGCGAGGAATAGATAAGGTGGACAGAGACAAGATGTTCCAGAGAGGGGACACAGAAACAAGGGGTCACAGTTGGAAGTTGAAGACTCCTATGAATCAAAGGGATGTTAGGAAGTATTTCTTCAGTCATAGAGTTGTCAGGAAGTGGAATAGCCTAGAAAGTGACGTAGTGGATGCAGGAACCATACATAGTTTTAAGACGAGGTTTGATAAAGCTCATGGAGCAGGGAGAGCAGAGACCCAGTAGCAGACAGCGAAGAGGCGGGGCCAGGAGCTATGAATCGACCCCTGCAACCACAAATAGGTGAGTACACACATACACACACACAAACCACAATACAAGCGCCCTAGACCACTCCCAGCCACCCACACCCAATCCTACAAACACGCCCACACGAGCAGTGTTCCGCTAATCATCAACGCTACCGTAGAACCAATACTTCAACACAGATTGGTGAGCAGCCAACAAACAAGCGTTGTAAAACCCACGTAATACAACAAGCCTTCTATTAAACACTCCTCGTCCGTCTCCCCCTTAGGGTGACAAACACCCGCCGGGAAAATGCCAACAACAGTACACCTGGCGCCTCAAAAATCAGAGCCCAAATTAGCAAAAAAAATAGAAGAGCGTAATACTATTGGAGCACTGAGGTTTATAACCAGTGAGGATACTATCGCTCCTAAGGACGTCATTACAGCACAAGCCCTGAAGGACAAACATCCACCCAGGGCTCCCAGTACCAACTTTGACATCCCTGGCATTGCAGCAGGTGAAGAACATTTAACCTTACAGGACGCTGATGTGTATAAAGCTGCCTTGTAATTTCCACAGGGCTCAGCAGGAGGTTTCACCGGTTTAAGGCCACAACACTTGAAACAAATGCTCAATCCAGCACTTGGTGAGGTTTCAGAGAGGTTGCTGTCTGAACTCACCAAATTTTCCCATGTGTGCCTGGCTGGCAGTGTCCCAAAGGCCATTAGACCCCTTTTCTTTGGTGCCTCACTATGTGCCCTCCGGAAAAAGGATGGAGGAATCAGGCCCATTGCAGTGGGCAACATTCTTCGGTGCCTAGTCGCCAAGGTTGCAGTAAGAATGTTGAGTCAAAAGGCTGCCGCAATGTTGAAACCAACTCAGCTCGGTTTTGGTGTTCAGGCTGTGAAGCAGCTGCCCACGCAGCACGAGTATACATCAACATGTCCGATGAAAAAGCCTTGATCAAATTGGACTTTGCCAATGCTTTCAACTTCGTCAGAAGGGATGCTGCTCTCCAAGCAGTTTCTAGACACTTTCCTTCCCTCTATCCCTTCATAGAATCATGTTATAGTGTGGCTTCTAAACTATTGTTTGGGGACCATGAAATTGACTCGTGTGAGGGTGTGCAACAGGGGGACCCTCTCGCCCCCTTTCTATTCTGTCTGGTCATCACGGAAGTCACAGCTTTCTCCAGTGAGCTCAATATCTGGTTCTTGGATGATGGTACCCTAGTTGGCACCACAGAATCTCTCCTAGAGGACATCAGAAAAATTAAAGACACGGGAGAGAGCCTGGGCCTATCTTAAAACCCCCACCAAATGTGAAATAGTTTCTACCAATCGACAGATGATTCAGAATATTAGTGCTGTTTTACCAGGGGCACGAGCCATTAATCCAGCCAACAGCACTCTCCTTGGTGCTCCTCTTGGGTCCAATGCCATCGATCTGATCCTAGAAAAAAAATATCATACCCCAGGACGATGAAAGGCAGGATGAAAGACATCGATACACATGATGCCTTCTACCTACTCACCAGGTACCTGTCAATCCCAAAACTTACGTACTTCCTGAGATGCTCCTCAGCCTTCAGCAGTCCGAAACTCAAGGAATATGACTCTCTCCTCAAGACCATGCTAGAGAGTGTGTTGAATCTTTCCCTCGAAGATGGACAGTGGTTGCAAGCCTCACTTCCAGTCAGGCTTGGGGGGCTGGGAGTATGCAAATCCTTCCAGATTGCCCTACCAGCTTTCTTATCCTCTTCCATAGCATCAAACGAGTTAATAAGACAAATTCTTCAGGACAACCTCAGTGACTCAGCAGGAATACAGGACCCTAGCTATACCAGTGCTATCGCTGAATGGGAGACTCTTGTTGCTCCAGCACCAAAACCTAGTGCAGCACTGGCCTACAAACAATCAAGTTGGGATGGCCCCATCGCTGGAAAGGTACTTGCCAACATGCTTAGGGCTGTAACATCAGACAGGGAGACTGCCCGTCTCCAAGCTGTGAGTGCACATCTCTGGGAACTTCCTTCAAACAGTTCCCATTTCGGCAATGGGAACACGCCTCGACCCTAAGAACCTATGTATTGCAGTGGCTCTTTGCCTTGCTGCCCCAATTCACACAGAATATACGTGTGGCGATGCGCAAGCCGACCAATATGGTCTACATGGTCTTAACTGTTCCAAAACCAAAGGCTGGTATGCAAGACACAATGAGGTCAATGACATCATAAAGAGAACTCTTGCTACAGCTGAATGCCCAGATGAAAGAGAGCCCCAATCACCAGCAGCCAATACCCACAACCCAGCAAACCGCCCTGATGGGATGACCCTCTATCCTTGGAAGAATGGCAAGCTCTTAGCATGGAACTATACATGCATGTCGACGCTGGCTGACACCTACATCCATCACAGTGTCTGGCGACAGGGAGGAGCTGCTGACCACAGGGAGGAGTATAAGATCAGCAAGTACAGGGACATAAGCCAACAGTATCAATTTGTCCCAGTGGGATCAGAGACCTTGGGATCATGGGAAAAAAATGCCACACGTTTCCTTAAAGAACTGGGTTCCAGACTCATCGACACCACCAGGGATCCAAGGGCAGCCACTTTCATGTTCCAGCGCCTCAGCATGGCCATCTAGAGGGGAAATGCATGCTGCATACTGGGCTAGCCATCACTATCATAGCCATGAACCACACCATCACTACCATGAATCACAAACACTATCATTACCATAAACCACTACCACCATCATTATCATAAACCACAACCACTATCATTACCATGAACAACAACTACCATCAGTACCATGAACCACAACTATCATTACCATAAACCACTACCACCATTACCATAAAACCACTATCATTACCATAAACCACAACCACTATCATTACTATAAACCACAACCACTATCATTACCATGAACAACCACTATCATTACCATGAACCACAACCACTATCATTACCATGAACCACAACCACTATCATTACCATGAACCACAACCACTATTACCATGAACCACAACCACTATTACCATGAACCACAACCACTATTATTACCATGAACCACAACCACTACCATTACCATGAACCACAACCACTACCATTACAATGAACCACAACCACTATCATTACCATGAACCACAACCACTATCATTACCATGAATCACAACCATCATTACCATAAACCATAACTACCATTACCATGAACCACAACCACTACCATAAACCCCAACTAACACAGCCTTACCATATGTTAGGTAAAAGGACACAAGTGCAGTTAATGTGACATTATATTGTGGCAACGTTTCGCTCTCCAGGAGCTTTGTCAAGCCGGCTTGATAAAGCTCCTGGAGAGCGAAACGTTGCCACAATAAAATATCACATTAATTAATTCTAAAAACATTAATACAGCGGAGTTTTGGTCGTAATTTGAAATGTCCGTATTAGCGGAACGGCGTGAATCTAAAGACCGTAGAGCGGGTACATCCTTACCATAAACCACAAACCACCACCATTACCATAAACTACAAGTATCATTAGAACAAACCACCACCATTACCACCACCGTCCATCACCACTACTACTAACCAATAAACTACGATCACTACCACCACCATCGCTGTCATAACCACCACCTAGCACCACCATCACTACCATAACCTCCATCACTACCATAACCACCACCACTACCACCTTGCACCACCATCACCACTACTATAACCACCTAGCACCACCATCACTGCCATAACCACCACCATCGCTGCCATAACCACCACTATCTAGTACAACCATCACTGCCCTAACCACCACCATCACTGCAACAACCACCACCACCTAGCACCACCCTCACAACCACAACTACCACCACCATCACTACCATAACCACCACCACCTAGCACCATCACTGCCAGAACCACTACCACTTAGCACCACCATCATTGCCAGAACCACCACCACCTAGCACCACCATCACTACCATAACCACTACCACTTAGCACCACCATCACTGCCACAACCACCACCACCTAGCACCACCATCACTACCATAACCACTACCATCTAGCACCACCATCATTGCCAGAACTCCCACCACCTAGCACCACCATCACTACCATAACCACTACCACTTAGCACCACCATCACTGCCACAACCACCACCACCACCTAGCACCACCATCATTTCCAGAAAAACCACCACCTAGCACCACCGTCAATACAATAACCACTACCACCACCACTGCCACAACCACCACCATCACTACCGTCACCACCACCATCACTGCCACAACCACCACCACCTAGCATCACCATCACCACTACCACCACCATCACTACCATAACCACCCCCTAGAACCACTACCACCTAGCACCACCATCACTGCCACAACCACCACCCCGTAGCACCACCATCACCACCACCTAGCACCATCATAACCATCACCACCTAGAACCACCATCACTGCCACACCCACCACCTAGCACCACCATCACTACCACAACCACCACCTAGCACCATCACTGCCACAACCACCACCTAGCACCACCATCACTGCCACAACCACCACCACCTAGCACCACCATCACTGCCACAACCACTACCATCACCGCCGCCACCTAGCACCACCATCACAGCCACAACCACCACCTAGCACCACCATCACTGCCACAACCACCACCTAGCACCACCATCACTGCCACAACCACCACCATCACTGCCATAACCACCACCACCTAGCACCACCAGTGTCACTCAAGCAATCCACAATTAACTACTGAAGGATTGTTGTTATAACTCAAAACTAGGTGTTCAGTGCTTGAGATTGTCTCTTGTCCACCCTGGCTGAAGGGAAGGCAAGTTAAACAGAGAAAGAGAGGGGAACGGAAGGGAAGAGAGGGAGGACGGAAGGAACGGGAGCGAGGGGGGGAGGGAAATAAGGGGAGAGAGAGTGTATTGATTGGACCGCTCTCTTTATTTAATGAGCTTAGGATTATCATTGTGGGTTGCCCACTGATTGGTGGCGATTAATATTGGTGTGTGTGTGTGTGTGTGTGTGTGTGAGAGAGAGAGAGAGAGAGAGAGAGAGAGAGAGGAGAGAGAGAGAGAGAGAGAGAGAATATTCATTAAGACCAAGGTACTGAACACACTCTTCCAGGCTGAGGGACTAATTCCTTCAATTTCTACTGCCTTTTTTCATATCCCATCTCTATACTGGGATGGAATACGAAATGTTTTCGAATATATATACCGAGGTGTCGCAGGTATGTCCAGTTCCTCATTGGTATTATATACCAATATTTTAAGTTCATAAAGTGTACCACTGTACAGTGATACTTGGACCAGCTGGGGGGACTATTTTGATCTATGTTGTATTAAGATGGGGAATATACTCATTTAAAAATTGCCCTGGCTTGAGGAACAAACTTGGTTACAAGTATAACCATAAATTTTAAAGAGGTTGACCAGTCAGCCAGTGGAAGGCCTTTGTCAGACGACCAAAAGTTCCAGCTTCGGGTCATCTTATGACCAAGACTCGCGTCAGGAAATACTTGTCCTGTTTCCTGACAAACCTTACTTAACCTTAAGTGAACGGGAGCCTTTAAAGTATTGTAAGTAGATTGGGCATAACTGTTCGTAGACTACCAATTCACTAATGTTTTTAAACCATCAATTATAATTATACCTTCTTCATGATTTAGTGTTAATTAATCCTGATTATTATGCTGGCTAAAGTAATACGCTGATTTAATAATATTCCAAAGAACAAAACATACTTCTATCAGGCCGCAATAGCTTTTCTAACTGGATGTGTTTTGTAACAGTGAATGGAGGTGGCAATAGTGTTTAGTGTAGTAGTGGTGGTGGTGGTGGTGGTGGTGGTGGTGGTGGTGGTGGTGGTGGTGGTGGTGAAGTAGTAGTAGTAGTAGTAGTAGTAGTAGTAGTAGTAGTAGTGGTGGTAGTAGTAGTAGTAGTAGTAGTAGTAGTAGTAGTAGTAGTAGTAGTAGTAGTAGTAGTAGTAGTAGTAGTATGAGTAGCAGTAGTAGCAGTGCTCATGAGTTTTGTGTTATGACTGCGTAAGTCCTCTTTTTCTCTCTCCTCTCTCTTTTCTATCTCTTTCCCCACCTACAGTATTGTTTCAATTCCCTTCATTGAGACATATCTGCTGTATCCAGAATTTTACATAGAAAAGAAAACGGAGGATCGAGCCTCCACTGTTATTAAATACAAATAACCAGCACATAGAAGAGAGGCGCTTACGACGACGTTTCGCTCCCACTTGAACCATTTACACAGTCACACTGTTCTCCACTGTTATTATTACATTCAAAACTTAGCGCTAAACCCACAAGGGTCATATAGCTGAAGATGAAATATGTAAACATCAGAGACCAGAGAGGGTTAGGAGTATGCAAGAGGCAGAATCCGTAAAGGCAGTAGAGAGCGCTAAAGGGAAAATATAATCAAGGTTGGTGTAATAAAGCAGTCGCTGACAAAATGTCAGTCTGCGTCAAAGATGGGGCTGTCAGCGAGGTCAGATAATCTAAGTGAGTTAGGGCGGTGACGACGCCGGAGGTAATATCTGCGTACCTGCTGATCGGAGAGTCTATTATGAGATGGTCAGCTGAAAACGGAACTTGGCAATACTCACAGAGCGGCGAATCAGTGCTTCTCCAAACAAGAAGACCGGAAACCAAAACAAGGTTTGACAGAATACAATTTTATTTTTATAGATAACTCATGCCATCGCTGTTGCCAACGGTTACGAAGTTGTCTAGAGATTACTGCAAAATAGTCTGAGAATGGAATACTCCTACATGAAATGAAGAGGACACGAACAGGTGAGGGCGCACGAGTCCGCCTGCTCATTATCCTGACCATCAACATGCCCAGGGACCCAGCAGAAGACCATGTCTTTGTTTTTACTAGAAATGCATTGCAACTCCAGCCTACGCTGCACTGTGCACTAAATGGCCCACATAACATCAGTTCTTCTGCTTCATTAAAAATATATTTTTAATTATACATTTATGAAATATAGTGTTGAAGTATATATCACAAAAGTTATAATTATAACCATGTCTGCTGAAATAATCTTCTAATTACTTTTTTATAAAGAACTGTAAGTTTATAAATTAGTTTAACTCACCTTTTTACAGATAGACAATTTTATTTTATTTTATGAAATACAATATCTTGTATTTTTTTAATTTCCTGTTAATACCTTGAAAGAGACCCTTAAAAATACAAAAAATAAAACTATGTGGGTCTTAATACTAGTCTTCCCGAAGTGCTGCGCATCTTAGAATTTTCATAAGAACGTAAGAAAGGAGTAGAGCTGCAGGAGGCCTACCGACTCATACTAGGTAAGTTCTTCTCAAACCCAAACCCACTAACAAAAATATTCGCCCAACCCATTTTCAATGCTAGCTTTGATAACTCTATTAACACGTGTGCAAGTCCCTTTCTGATCACTGTACATCATGTATATGAAGTGCTTTGAAATACAGAATATGAATGAGAGTTATATTGTGTGAACAAAAGCTAGCTGTGTTTTTTTCCTGTCATATTCCACCACACAAGATGGAATGACTGCAGGAGGAAATGAAATTTTTGAGCCTGAACTGAGAGACTTTACCCGACAATGGGAATATTGTCGAGCACATCACCATGGGTTCACTATAGTTGAGTACGTGTGTACACACACACGGCGTCAGAGAAGGGAAATCCTGCATCACAGACCTACTAGAGTTCTATAAGGTAACATAAGACAAGAAAGAGAGGGATGGGTAGACTGCATTTTCTTGGACAATAAAAAGGCTTTCGACACAGTACCACAAAAGCGATTGGCTGAAAAGCTAGAGGAGCAGACAGGAATAGCAGGGAAAATACTACAATGGATCAGAGAAAGAAACGTGTTGGTATGTGACCAGGTGTCAGAGTGGACTCATGTGTTGAGTGGGGTTCCAAAAGGGTCAGTCCTAGGTCCGGTGTTGTTTCTTGTATATGTGAATGACAAGACGGAAGGGATAGAGTCAGAGGTGTCCCTGCCTGCTGACGATGTGAAACTAATGAGGAGAATAAAAGCGGACGAGGATCAGGTAAGCCTGCAGGGGACTCTGGACAGGCTTCAAGCCTGGTCCGACAAATGGCCCCTAGAGTTTAACCCCAGCAAGTGCCAAGTCATGAAACTTGGGAAATAACAAAGTAGACAGCAGAGTATAGTCTAAAGGGTCAAAGGCTGCAAAATTCACTCAATGAAAAAGATATTGGGGTGAGCATTATACCGAGCATATCTCCCGAGGTGCACATCACCCAAATAACTACTGCAGCATATTGGCGCCTGTCAAATCTGAGAATAGCACTTTGACATCTAAGTAAGGAGTCATTCACGATACTGTACACCACGTATGTCAAGCCCATATTGGAATATGCAGCACCAGTTTGGAACCCACACCTCATCAAGCACACCAAGAAATTAGAGAAAGTGCAAAGGTGTGCAACGAGACTAGTTCCGGAGCTAAGGGACATGTCCTACGAGTAAAGGTTAAGGGAAATCGACCTGACGACAGTGGAGGACAGGAGAGAGGGGGACATGATAATGACATAAAATATTGAGAGGAATTGACAAGGTGGACAGAGACAGGATGTTCAAGAGATGGGACACTGCAACAAGGGATCACAACTGGAAGTTGAAGACTCAGGTGAGTCACAGGGATGTTAGGAAGTATTCAGAGTTGTCAGGAAATGGAATAGTCTGGAGAGTGATGTAGTGGAGGCAGGATCCATACACAGCTTTAAGAAGAGGTATAGAGCAGGGAGAGAGTTGATCAAGAAGAGACCAGTGAAGAGGCAGGGCCAGGAGCTATGAATCGACCCTTGCAACCACAATTAAGTGAGTACACACACACAGGCCATCAGGGTGTCCAGATGATAAGGGAAAGAAAGGAGATTCTTAAATCAGATTCAGAGATATGGAGGGAAAAGAAATGGGAAGAAGAGAGTGAGAGGTCAACAATTATTCATGGGCTTCAGAAGGCTAAAGGAAAGACCTATGATGAAATAAAGCATTGGGAGGAAAAAGAGATTAAGAGCATCACAGCAATAATAAGAGAAAAGGACATGTTTCAGGTAACAAATTTTCACAGACTTGGGGGCACTCAAGGAATAAAATTGACCAATCAAATTGGCATTCAAGAAAGAAGTGGTACAGAACAGGATACTACAACAGAAGCCACTGTTAAAGGACTCCCAAGCATATCAGTGAATGTACCTCAATCAAGACAGAACATGAAAAGAAAGGGAACAACTGAGAGTAAGAAGATACCAGTGGAAGGAAAGAGAGATAGGGCAGGCAATGACAAACAGGAAACCTCAGCATCTGGGGAAACACCAAACACAAATGCTCACAGAACCCCCAACCCCTGTCACCCCCATACCAACAAAACACAATAACCAGAAACAAACCACACTTTGCAGCCTCCCCCAAGCACTAATTTCACCACCACAGCAGCCCTCCATAACATTCTGTCCTGCCTCCCACACCCCTCAGTCTGCATCATCCTCTTCCACCACCTCTCAAAATACAGTACTGGAAAGGAAGCTAAAGGTATGGTACACCAATGTAGATGGAATAACAAATAAGAGTGAGGATTGGTAAGAAGGAATCTTTGGTGAATCCCCTGACATCATAGCAATAACAGAGACAAAACTCATAGGGATGATAACAGATGCTACCTTTCCAACTGGATCTCAGATCCTGAGAAAACAGTGGAGTTGAGGAAATGGGAGGAATGGACACAGGGGAAGCAGACGACTTCATATTAGGAACTAGGGAGAAAATTTCTCCAGAAAGGGAGGGTATCAGCCCCTTTCACCCTCTCAGAAAGGGCAAATGGCATCTTGTTTTCTGATCAACAATTTAATTTGAAGAAGATGCAGTACCAGCGTGTGTCATAGTCACGCCAATCTACTTGCAAGAGATCGTGCTGTAATCATAGTGTGGTTTAATGAGAGCAATTACTCTCTTACCGTAACAGGAAAATTTGCAAGAAAAACCCTGCATCACTTTATTCATAATGTAGGACAATAATGCACTCTCGGCGATCGATAAATATCAAGAAATCTGCTATATTGTATTGCATACTGATGAAGTGTTTAGCAAGGAAGAGTAACAACGCTGAATTCAGCAAATCCTTTGTAGGTGGGGCTCCCAGGGCGAAGCCGCTGCAGGGGCGGTCAGTTTGTGTTAAGAACTGGTACAGGAAGGGTGTTTGCGCGGGCACTGACTTTAACAAAGGAACAATAGTGCAATGCGTTCTCGACCCTTTAAGTAACAATCTTAACAATTCGCAGTAGAACTATGATACAGTGAAGTGGGACATGTCTTCCTGTTGTGAAATACCATGAAATAAAAACTAATCTTGATCCCAATGAAGTGTAACAGTGTGTGTTATGAACAATCTTCAGAGAGAGACAGTGCAACATATGAGACACAGTACTACTTCAATTAAGACAGCGGATATCTTGGTGACACTTGAGGGTGAGATACAAAAACCCAGGTAAATCTAGAAAGGCATGCACTTGATTAGGTCGGCAACGTAGCACATAGGGCATGTCAGGACTAGATTTATCTTCACAACCTGTCATTTGCAGGCCATTGAGCCCAAAAAAGTAAGTATATCATTATACAACATTCAGTTACCGAATGATTGTTATTATTATAATCAAAAGAAGCACTAAACCACAGGTGTTATACAGTGCAGCAGGGCAGGCAGGATGCAGGTAGAATGGGTTGTAAGAGGGAGAGGGATGATTAGTAGGTTATGAAGTGCAGCAGGGTAGTGGATAGTGCAGGAATAGAGGGTAGCAAGAGATTGAGAGAGGAGGGACTGAGGGGAGTGCTAGAGGCATAATCTTCAGAGTTTGTGTAGTAAGTCAGTTGCTGTCAAAAAGTCAATGAGAGAGTCAGGATTAAAGGTGGGTCCATCGGCAAGAAGGGAAGGTAAAGAAAGGGCAGGAGAGCAAAGACGACATTGGAGGTAAATTCTGTGTGCTCGTTGATAGAGTGGGCAGTCCAACAGAATATAACGAACAGATACTGGAACCTGACAATGCTCACAGAGAGGGACAGGGAGCCTCTCCATGAGATACCCGTGAGTAAGACGAGTGTGGCCGATGCGAAGACGGGAGAGTGTAGCCTCCCAACCTCGACATTGGTGCCCAGAAGAAGGCCAGAAACCTATACTCGGTTTAATAGAATGAAGTTTGTTATTTAGCAGGTCAGACCAATGTTGTTGCCAACGGGTGTGAAGGTGGGTAGCAATGACAGCAAAATAGTCCGTGAATGGAACACCTCTATATGAAACTGGAAGGTCATGTACTGCTGACCGCACATCAGTGTCTGCCTGTTCATTGCCCTGTATGTCAACATGACTAGGGTCCCAACAAAAAGCAATATCTTTGTGTTTGCTAGAGATACGGCGTAACCAAAGTTGGATACGAAGAACTAGGGGGTGAGGTGTATCAAATTTTCGGATAGCCTGTAAAGCACTAAGGGAGTCTGAAACGACCACAAATGGTGACACAGGCATAGATGCAATACGGATAAGTGCCACAAGAATGGCATATAATTCAGCCGTAAATATGCTAGCCGAGGATAATAGATGCCCTCGCACGATGCTGTCTGGAAACACTGCTGCGAATCCAACGCTGTCAGATGACTTAGAACCATCGGTGTACACTGCGATGGCATGGGAATGACAGCGAAAGTGGTCTAGAAAGAGAGAGCGAGAAGCCGCCGTAGGTAGTTGGGCTTTCACGCAAGGCAGAGGAAAAGAACAGACACAGACAGCAGGAACTTCCCAAGGGGGTAGGGGAAAGGGAGATGCCACATGAACATAGAAAGGTGGTAGCTGAAGGGAAGACAAGAGCGAATGTAGACAAAGAGAAAAGGAACGAAGTAAACAGGGTCGACGAACAAATAAAGAGCGTCTACTAACATCTGTGACAATCCTATACATGGAAGGAATGTGGAGGTCATGAGAGCGAACATAATATCGAAGGCAACGTGCATCACGACGATCGGACAAGGATGGAATGTTCGCTTCTACATAGAGGCTCTCAACCAGGGAAGAACAAAAAGCACCAAGGCATAAATGCAATCCCTGGTGATGGATGGGATTAAGGCTGGAAAGAGTAGCAGGGGAGGCCGCCAAATATATCTGGTCACCATAATTGAGTTTCGATAAAATTAGGGCTGAATGCAGGCAAAGGAAAGTTCTACGATCAGCCCCCCATGAAAGATGTGCTAGGGTTTTAAGGAGGTTCAGCCGGCTATGACATGTTGCCTTCAGAGAGGTAATGTGAGGTTTCCAGGACAATCGACGCTCAAACAGGAGGCCGAGAAACCTGACCGTATCACGGTCTGGGATACGTGAGCCAGTTTTGCCACTAGAAAATTTAAACCTGTGAGTGGTGGCTCAATCGCAAACTCGGTTGATGGCATACTGGAGGGGAAACTGCAATGAGGTGACAGTCAGCGCCCGCACAAGCTATGGCAAAGTCATCAACATAAAGCATGACCAAATATTGGATGGGAGAACAGATGCCAGATTATTTATAGCAAGGAGAAAGAGTGTTGTGCTCAGAACACATCCCTGGGGGACACCTTCAGCTTGGACAAACTCCGGGGAAAGCACATTACTAACCCAGACACGGAAATGTCTTTCAGTTAAGAAGGCCTTAAGGAAAAATGGTAGATTGCCTCAGAGGCCTAAGGAGTGGGCCTAGGCCAAGATATTATACCTCCAAGTTGTGTCATAAGCCTTCTCAAGGTTAAAAAAGATGGCGATAACCGAGTGGTTATTAGCAAAGGCATTACGAATATACGTATCCAAGCACAGTAAGGGGTCAATGGCAGAACGGCCCTTAAGAAAGCCATATTGACTAGTGGAGAGACTATGTGCGTCTCTAAATACCACATAAAACGTCTATTAACTAGACGTTCCATCACCTTGCAAACTGCACTGGTAAGAGAGATGGGACGGTAGTGGGAGGTATCATGTCCCGTAGTACCCGGTTTGCAAAAAAGGAGAACAATAGCAGACTTCCACAGCTGGGGAAGAACTCCTTGTGACCATATAAGATTAAAGATTCATAAGAGGACTGCAAGAGCTGACTGATGTAAATGTTGCCGATGATTGGCAAGCGGAGAGTGTTGCCTCCAGTTCTTGAAGGGTAAAAGGCACATTATAAGAATCTTCTTCGAGAAAAGAAAAATCTAAGGGCTTTAACTCGCTGGCAGACTTAGAAGAAAGGAACGAGGGGCATAGATGGAGCCCCTGAGAAATGCAGACCAGATGATTACCAATTTCAGTGGCAATGGCAAGAGGATGTGCTATATCGATACCGGCAACCTGAAGAACAGGAGCCGGGTCGGGGGAGAATTTACCACTCAATTTCCGCACTTTCTTCCAGACTGCACTCATCGAGGAAGCCGAAGTGATGGTAGAAACGTAGTCACGTATGACATGGCGAGCAATTGCTCTGCTCTGCTTATAATCAAGGAGTCTCTGTGGTTCTGTTATACCGGTACCTGCCCCACGCAGTGCGTTTCAAATGTACTGCCCGAGCACAAGCAGGAGACCACCAAGGCACGCACTTCTGAGAATGCTTGCTCAAGGTTTGGGGGATAGAATGTGAAGCTGTGGTTAAGACGGAGGACGAGAAGAGATGTAAAACCTCATCAATGGAGGACGAGGAAGGAGCCTCATGAAAAGCAGTAAGATGTGCATAAAGGTCCCAATTCGCCCGGTACGAAGGAGAAGTAAGGATGATTGGAAAATGATCGCTGTCATGTAAGTCCGGGAGGACAGATCAGGTGAAGTCGAGGACAGTTGAGTAAGAGCAGATGGAGAGATCAATGCAAGAGAAAGAATGGGTTCGAGGACCAAAATGGGTGGGAGTGCCCGTATTTAAAACATGGAGGGGGAGAGAAGCAAGAAATGCCTCCAACTGAAGGCCATGGGAGTCACAGTGTGACCCCCCCCAGAGAAAATGGTGTGCGTTAAAATTGCCAAGTAACAGAAGGGGTGGCAGCAAGGAAGAAACCAGAAAAGCAACATCTGGGATAAACAATGCCCGAGAAGGGGAGAGATACAAAGAACAGAATGTATACCACTTATTCAAGTGTATACGGACTGCAGTGTAATGGAGAGAAGAATGAACATAGAGCTGACAGTATGGAATACCTGTGTGTATAAGAAGAGAACTTTCGTTAAAGGTTCCATCGGAAAAAGGATCCGAGGAACATAATAAATCATAGCCCGGAAAGGGACGGATAACAGCGGAGTGTAATTTGTGTTCTTGTAAACAGACACCAACAGGAAAAAACTGGGAGAGCAACACCTGAAGCTCACCCTGGTTGCCCCTGAGGCCTCGGATATTCCACTGCAAATAAGCCATGATTTATTAAGAGAAAGATAGAAGTCGAAGGTAGAGGTATCTATGGACTAGGAGGGTTAGAAAAGTCCACGTGTGGAGGCAGCGGAAGACTTGTAAGCAGAGGAGTGGGATGCTGTGAAGGAAGGAGGGGTGTAGATGGAGAAGAGAGAGGAGGAGGAACCGGAGGTAGAGCGGTGTCCATCAATGTTCCAGTCTCCGTAATATATTCTGCGATAGCTTCCAGCGTTTCGGAAGACAAAGATGTAGGATGTGGAACCACATTAGAGATGGAAGGAGGAGGGGGATGAGCAACAATCGCGGAGGCTATGGACTGTATTAAAGTAGGGGGTGAGGAAGTGGAAGAGGAAACTTTCGAAGGGGTTTGGGAGAGGATTACTGAATGATACGCTGATATAACGCTCCTTTGGGGCAATTATGTTCATACAATTACTTAATTCCCACAGCCCAAGGGCGATAACATCGACGGCTCCATAGAATGTTCTGGAGGCGGCTGCAGGACGTTGAGCTGTCATAAGTAGCTTAATACAGTCCATTTATTTGCGTGTCTTAGTATGCTACCAATCTCTTACAGGAACAGTTCAGACTGGTGGTCCAAAGATGATGGCAGTGATGTACAACCCACCACTGTACAGCAGGAGGCCAAGGCAAGAGTATGATTAGTGCAATGGTGGATACACTAGCAGAAGTGGCCAGAAGAGCCCACGTGGGCAGGGCAAAATTACTCATCATGGGGAATTTCAATCACAAGGAGATTGAGAAAACCTAGAGCCACATGGGGGACTAGAAACATGGAGGGCTAAGATGCTGGAGACAGTATTGAAAAACTTCGTGCACCAACATGTTAGGGATACAAACAAAGAGAGAGAAGAGGATGTTGCAGCAAGACTGGATCTCATATTCACCCTGAACATTTCAGGGTGAAAGACCCCTTGGCGCTAATGATCACGAAGTTTTGAGTTTTGAATACCTTGTAGAGTTAACAGTTTAGAATGAAGCATCATGAGAAAGATGGGAGAAGCCAAATTTAAAAAAGGGGACTACACAGCCATCAGGAGATTCCTGCATGAGGTGGAGTGAGAAAGAGAACTAGAGGGAAAGACGGTAAATGAAATGATGGAACTAGTGACCACTAAGTGCAGGGAGGCAGAGAAGTTCATACCAAAGGGTAACAGAAAAAATGGCAAGACCAGAGTGAGCCCATGGTTTAACTGGAGGTGTAAAGAGGCCAAAGCAAAGTGTGCTAGAGCATGGAAAAAGTATAAAAGTCAAATAACTCAAGAAAACAAGGAGCTGAGCAGAAGAACCAGAAACGAATATGCAGGGATAAGGAGAAAGGCCCAGAGGCAATATGAGAATGACAGCATCAAAAGCCAAATCTGAACCAAAGTTGTTATACAGTAACATTAGAGGAAATCAACAGTCAAGGACCAGGTAATCAGGCTGCGGAAAGAAGGAGAGGAGCCAACAAAGAGTGGCCAGGAAGTATAGGAAGAACTTGGCACAAGATTTAGAGACGTATTCACAGTAGAGACAGAAATGCTTCCAGCAAATCGAGGAGGTAGGGCACACCAGCAAGTGCTGGACACAATACACATAACCAAGGAGGAGGTGAAGAAACTGCTAGGTGAACTACATACCTCGAAGTCATGGGTCCTGAGAAAGGGAGCAGATTACTGTGTGTGCCACTAGCAGCAATCTTCAATAAATCTATCGAAGCTGGGCAACTGCCTGAGGTGTGGAAGACAGCAAATGTAGTTCCAATTTTTAAGAAAGGAAACATACAAGCAGTGTTAAACTACAGACCAGTGTCACTGACATATATGCTATGTAAATTCATGGAAAAGATTACCAGGAGAAGAGTGGTGGAGCACACTGAAAGGATTGAGCTCAAACATGACAATCAGCATGGCTTCAGGGATGAGAAATCCTGTGTCATAAATCTACGTGAGTTCTACAAGAAGGTAACAGAAGTGAGACAGGAGAGAGAGAGATGGGTAGATTGCATCTTTTTGGACTGTAAGAAGGCTTTTGACAGAGTACCACACAAGAGACTGGTTCAAAAATTAGAGGAGCAGGCAGGAATAGTAGGGAAAGTACTGCAATGGATCAGGGAATATCTGATAGGAAGGAAACAAAGTGTTGGTACATGATGAAGTGTCAGATGGGGCACGTGTCGAGTGGGGTTCCACAAGGGTCAGTCCTAGGTCCGGTGCTGTTTCTTGTATATGTAAATGACATGATGGAAGGAATAGATTCAGAAGTGTCGCTGTTCACTGATGATGTGAAACTGATGAGAATACAAGTGGGCGAAGATCAGGTAAGATTACAAGGAAATCTGGATAGGCTGCAAGTCTGGTCCAACAAATGGCTCCTGGAGTTTAACCCCAGCAAATGCAAAGTCACGAAGATCGGGGAAGGACAAGGACCGCAGACGGAGTACAGGCTAGGGGATCAAAGGCTGCAAACTTCACTTACAGAAAAGGATCTTGGGGTAAGCATTATACCGAGCATGTCCCCTGAGGAACACATCAAATAACTCCTGCAGCATATGGGCACTTGACAAACTGAGAATATCATTTCGACATTTAAGGAATCATTCATGACACTGTACAGCATGTACGTCAGGCCCATACTGGAGTGTGCAGCACTAGTATGGAACCCACACCTAGTCAAACACGTCAAGAAATTGGAGAAAGTGTAAAAGTTTGCAACAAGTCTAGTCCCAGAACTGATAGGTATGTCTAATGAGGAGAGATTAAGGGAACTCAACCTGATGACCCTAGAGGATAGGAGAGATAGGGAGGATATGATAATGACATATAAAATACTGAGGGGAATTGACAAGGTGGACAGACAGGATGTTCCAGAGATGGGACACAGCAACAAGGGGTCACAATTGGAAGTTGAAGATTCAGATGAGTCACAGGGATGTTAGGAAGTATTTAATAACAAAAAAAAGGCACAATACCGTGACTGGAACAATACACACACAACCCGCACATATAAAAAAGAGAGGAGCTTACGACGACGTTTCGGTCCGACTTGGACGGTCCAAGTCGGATCGAAACGTCGTCGTAAGCTCCTCTCTTTTTTAAATGTGCGGGTTGTGTGTGTATAGGAAGTATTTCTTCAGTCACAGAGTTGTCAGGAAGTGGAATAGTCTGGAAAGTGATGTTGTGGAGGCAGGATCCATACATACCTTTAAGAAGAGGTATGATAAAGCTCATTGAGCAGGGAGAGTGACCTAGTAGTGACCAGTGAAGAGGCGGGACGAGGAGCTGTGGCTCGACCCCTGCAACCACAATTAGGTGAGTGCACGTTCACACACACACGCGCGCGCACGCATGCACGCATATACAACAGGCCTAGTGTCTAATCCACATGTGCCTAGGACAAAATGATAACTAACACACCCACCCAATCCATTTTATGTGACCTGTTCGTGATAATTTCTCTCTCCCTCTCTGTCTCTCTCTCTCTCTCTCCCTCTCTCACACACACACAAACACATGTATGCAAACATGCACGTGCACATACACTCATAAGTTGTCTGGGTGGTTAGTGTGGAGGTTTATAGAGCATCAAGACTTGCTCCTGTAGTGTTTTAGAATCTCAGGTTAAATTGTTGAAGACGAAGTTCTATTTCTCCAGGAGGAAAATAGGGTTTGGGAGTGAGTGTGAGATGGTTGGAGTTGGCGAGGTGAAAAAGGTTACCAGCAGTGAGTTGGACAGTGGCAGCCACTACATGTGGGAAGTGGTTCCCACTACAGGAAGAAGAATCAAGATAAGGAAGGTTAACAGAGATGATCTGACAAGTGCACTTCAGTGGCTAGTAAGGTTAAAGGTACCACTAACTCCCCTGCTAATAAAGGTAAGAACATTCTTGTTGTTGGTGACTCTCAGGTGAGATACATGGACCGTGTTTTCTGTAATAGAGATACGATGGTGAGACAGAGGGTGTGTTTTCCAGGAGCTGGTGTTTATGACATAGTCAACAGGTTGGATAATGTAATGTCAGGTAATGGGAACAAACCCATTATCTGTCTCAGTGCTGGAAGAAATGATATCAGGAAGGGCAGGAGACAGCAGCTGCTAGATACGTACAGGTCAGCTATAGATTTAATTAGGTCTAAGGGAGGGATCCTAATCATATGTAGCATTTTGCCTAGAAAGGGAGTGGGCAATGAATGGATGTCTAGGGCAATTGGTATAAATTGCTGGCTAGACAGCTACTGCAAGGAACTTGCAATTCCATTCATTGATAACTGGGACAAATTCTATGGCAAATGCGATATGTATGCAAGGGATGGGGGTTCATCTCTCTGGGGCTGGAGTGGTTGCATTAGCCGATTCAATTGAGGGGGTCATTGGAGACTTGTCTAGGACTTTAAAATGATATATTATAGAGGTATGGGTGTTTGTGGGAAACAATCAGGCTGTAGTATTAGGCCTGGAAACAGCAGATATTACCAGGATACCTCAGGGATATGTTTAAAAGACAATATTCAAAATAAAGTTGCTAATACAGGCAAAGCAATTGAGCAACAAACAAAGCGAGATAGTAGAGGGCAACGAGTGACTAGCTCCCTTAAGGTTTACTATACAAATAGTAAGAGTCTAAGAAATAAGATAGATGAGCTAAGATTACTTGCAAATGCAGGTAATATAGATATTATTGCTATAACAGAGACCTGGTTCAACCTGATAGAGAAATGCCTTCTGAGTGCAACATACAGGGATTAAACTATTCCACACTGATAGGGTTAACAGGAAGGGTGGTGGAGTGGCGATGTATGTCAGAGATAATTTAAATTGTTGTGTTAGACAAGATATAAGATTAGAAACATCGGACACAGAATCTGTTTGGCTACAGTTTCTCGATGGTCGTGAAAAATTAATTTTGGGTGTGATTTTCAGGCCCCCAAGCCTGGATAGGGAGTGCAGTAAGCTGCTATGGGACGAAATTCATAAGGCGTCTAGATATGAAAATGTTGTGTTAATGGGAGATTTTAATTTTAGACAAATCACAAATCACTTAGTTTCAATATATCATGGAATTACCCAGGTAACTGCAATCAAGTCCCTGTTCCAGACTTTCGCTTAGCCGACTTCATGGGGACGAGAAATTACCTAGGTGGGCTAAATTGGGATGACCTGACTATGGGTCAGGTAGGAGGTTTTGGCTGCCAATATGACGTTTTGTAGTTCTAGCTGCCCAGACAACTTTTGTTCCGAGTAGGGAAATTAGATCTAATAAAAATTATCCTAAATAGATGAACAATAGATTAAAACATCTCATTGGTCAAAAGAGAGGCATATATAGGCGTATCAAAAGAGGGGATGAACTGATAAGAAATCAATATTTTCAATTAAAGAGATAAATAAAAAAGGAATAAGAAAAGCAAAAAGGGATTATGAGGCTAAGGTCGCAAGGGATTCGAAGACTAACCCAAAAGGGTTCTTTCAGGTATATAGAAGTAAGATTAGGGACAAGATAGGTCCACTTAAGAGTAACTCAGGACAGATCACGGACAGTGATAAGGATATGTGTGAAATTTTCAATACTTACTTCCTCTCAGTTTTTACTCAGAAAGATACTAGAGAAATTCCAGAAATAATAAATTATGTAGAACAGGAAGATAATAGACTATGCTCGATTGGGGAAACTAGTGACATGGTCCTCAGACAAATAGAAATTAAAAACCTAACAAATCCCCAGGCCCTGATGAACTGTTTGCAAGAGTTTTAAAGGAATGTAAAGAGGAACTTAGCAAACCTTTGGCAAATCTTTTCAATATATCCCTACAAACTGGCATAGTGCCAGACAAGTGGAAAAGGGCAAATGTAATACCTATTTACAAGGCAGGTGACAGGTCCTTAGCTTCGAACTATAGACCAATAAGCCTTACCTCCATAGTTGGTAAATTTATGGAATCAATAATTGCCGAGGCAATTCGTAGCCATCTTGAAAAACATAAATTGATTAATGAATCTCAACACGGTTTTACTAAGGGGCGTTCCTGTCTTACGAATTTACTAACTTTTTTCACTAAGGTGTTTGAGGAGGTAGATCATGGTAATGAATATGATATTGTGTATATGGACTTCAGTAAGGCTTTCGATAAAGTTCCACATCAGAGGATACTGAGGAAACTTAAGGCACACGGAATAGGAGGAGAATTGTTTTCCTGGGTACAGGCATGGTTGACAAATAGGCGGCAGAGAGTTTGCATAAATGGAGAGAAATCAGAATGGGGGCACGTCTCAAGCGGTGTTCCACAGGGGTCAGTTTTGGGCCCCCTGTTGTTTACAATTTACATAAACGACATAGATGAGGGAATAAATAGCAACATAAGCAAATTTGCTGATGACACCAAAATAGGCCGTCCAGTTCATTCTAATGAAGACATTAGAGCACTCCAGGATGATTTGAATAGACTGATGCAGTGGTCGGAGAAGTGGCAGATGCAGTTTAATGTAGACAAATGCAAAGTTCTAAATGATGGGCAGGACGATAACCATGCCACATATAAACTGAATAATGTAGATCTTAATACTTGTGATTGCGAGAAGGATTTAGGAGTTCTGGTTAGTAGTAATATGAAATCAAGACAACAGTTCATAAGTGTTCGCAATAAAGCTAACAGAATCCTTAGCTTCATATCAAGAAGTATAAATAATAGAAGTCCTCATGTTGTTCTTCAACTCTATATATCTTTGGTTAGGCCTCATTTAGATTATGCTGCACAGTTCTGGTCACCGTATTACAGAATGGATATAAATGCACTGGAAAACGTACAGAGGAAGATGCTGCTTACCATAACCCCCAAGTCCTTTTCGCAATCTGTATGGCTAAGTTCTACGTTATTTAACTTATAAGTGCTTGGGTTATGGACACTCCCTAGCTTCAGAACCTTGCATTTATCTACATTGAACTGCATCTGTCACTTTTCTGACGAGGAATTGAGTTTGTCTAAATCCTCCTGAGGTTCCCTGACATCTACGTTTGAATCAATTATCCTACCTATCTTCGTGTCGTCGGCGAATTTGCTCATATCACTAGTAATTCTCTCGTCAAGGTCATTGATATATATTATAAACAACAACGGGCCTAAAACTGATCCCTGTGGAACGCCACTTGTTACAGATCCCCATTCGGATTTAACCCCATTTATGCACACTCTCTGCTTCCTGTTCGTGAGCCATGACTCGATCCATGACAACACTTTTCCCCCAATGCCATGAGCTGCCACTTTCTTTAACAGTCTCTGGTGCGGTACCCTATCAAAAGCATTACTAAAATCAAAATAAACAACATCGAATTCTTTATCGTGATCAACAGCCTCAAAAGCTTTACTGAAGAAGGTTAATAAATTAGATAGGCAGGAAGGGCCCCTCGTGAATCCATGCTGAGTATCATTAATCAAATTATGTTTATCCAGATGGCTTCTTATAATATCAGCTATAATGGACTCTAGTAATTTACCTACAATTGAGGTCAGGCTTATTGGGCGGTAATTTGATGGAAGTGTCTTGTCCCCTGCTTTAAAAATAGGAATTACATTAGCCATCTTCCACATATCAGACACTACACCTGTTCCATTTTGCATTCCTTAAGAACCCTTGCAAAAAGTTCATCAGGACCCGGGGATTTATTTTGTTTCAGTCGATCTACTTTTTTCATAACCATTTCACTAGTGACTGTGATATTACATAATTTATCTTCTTCAGGGCCACTATAAAAATTAATTACTGTGATATTATTAGTGTCTTCCTGTGTGAAAACCGAGAGAAAAATAATTATTAAAAATAGAGCACATATCATTCTCCTTGTCAGTAAGATGAGCAGAGTTATTTTTAAGAGGACCTATCTTATCTCTAACTTTTGTTCTATAAACCTGGAAAAAACTTTTGGGGTTAGTTTTTGAATCCCTAGCAACTTTAATTTCATAGTCCTGTTTAGCTTTTTTTTATCCCCTTTTTAACGTCCCTCTTAATGTCAGTATACTGATTTATAAGATGACCCTCACCTCTTTTTATGCGCCTATAAATTCCTTTATTCTGCCCTAAAAGATATTTGAGCATATTATTCATCCATTTTGGGTCATTTCTACTTGATCTAATTTCTTTATACGGGATAAATGTTCTTTGGGCAGCCTGTATAGTGTTCAGAAAACTGTCATATTGATATCTCTCTTCGTTACCCCAGTCCACAGATAAGTGTTCTCTAATCCCATTGTAATCTGCTAAGCGAAAATCTGGGACCGTTACTGAGTTATCCCTACTATCATACATCGCTATCCCACATAGAACTCAAGAATGGAATACTGCAGGTCCTTTAAGTTACCCGAGGTTTTAAACTATCACACTACTTTGAAGACTGTCACATGCAGCATTCTCCACCTGACCCAGCATTCTCCACCTGACAAAATCCTATAAATACCCTTGTTTCTTTTATCCAGGTAGATCTGTTTGTGACTCGATAAAGCAAACTGCGTGGGCGAAACGTTTTCAATAAAGGATCACATTATACTGCTTATGTGTTTATCTTTCCACTATCACACATCCATTCAATGTAAAAGGTAATTGATTTGTGGTCGTTTGTGCCGAGTTCCTCTGTAATTTCTAAATTAATAACAAGGGTTTCCTTGTTTTCCAGAACCAAGTCAAGTAGGTTATTTTCCCTTGTAAGTTCTGTCACAAACTGCTTCAAAGAACAATCATGAACTACTTCTAAAAAGTCATTAGATTCTAAATTCCCTGTCAAGAAATTCCAATCAATTTGACTAAAGTTAAAGTCCCCTAGAATTACTACGTTATCATGCCTTGTGGCCTTAACAATTTCCTCCCTAACTAATTTGCTCCCTAAGTTTGGAGGATGGTATATCACGCCTAAAATCAATTTTTCACACCCCTCTGAAAATTCTATCCAGACAGACTCTGTATGTATGTATAAACAACATAGATTAGATTAATATTGGTAGAATTACCGACAATATGTTAAGTAAAAGGACACAAATGCAACTTATATCACTACTACTTCTACCACCACTAGTATTACACCTCACTTTGAGAGTATATATATACCCTCTGTGTCCATATATTGCTTGTAACGGCTTTAAAAAGCCCCTGGAGAGCAAAACGTTGCCACAATAAAATGTCACATTAGTTGCATTTGTGTCCTTTTACTTAACATAGATTAGAGTATAAATAGCGACATAAGCAAATTTGCCGATGACACCAAAATAGGCAGTCGAATTCATTCTGACGAGGACACTAAGAGTGCTCCAGGAATATCTGAATACACTGGTGCAGTGGTCGGAGAAATGGCAGATGCACTTTAACATAGGTGCAAAGTTCTAAGCATTGGAAAGGTTAATAACCATGATACTTATAGCTAAATAATGTAGATCTTAGTATCTCTGATTGTGAAAAGAATTTGGGAGTTCTGGTTAGCAGTATGTAATCTAAAGCCAAGACAACAGTGTGCGAGTATTCAAAATAAAGCGACTAGAATTCTTGGCTTCATATCAAAAAGTATAACTAACAGGAGTCTGCAGGTTATTATTCAACTTTATATCGTTGGTTAGGCCTCATTTAGATTATGCTGCACAGTTCTGGTTGCCATGTTACAGAACGGATATAAACGAGCTTGAAAACCTACAAAGAAGGATGACAAAGATGATCCCATGTATCAGAAATCTTTTTTACTAGGATAGATTGAGGGCCCCGAATCTGCACTCTCTAGAAAGGGAATGAATTAGGGAGGACATGATTGAGGTGTATAAATGAAAAAAACGGGAATAAAGGGAATATAAATAATGTCAAAAATATCTAGCCAAAACAGGACTCGCAGCAATGGTTTCAAGTTGGAAAAATTTAGTTTCAGAAAAGATATAGGTAAGCTAAAACCATGTATAGTTTTAAAAATAGATTAGATAAATACATGAATGGGTGTGAGTTGGACCTTACTGGCTTGTGCTGGTGGGTCTGGTGCAGTGCTCCTTCCTTCTGAAGTGAGTATGACTTGGACCTGACTAACTTGGGCCAGTTGCTTGAGCCGGTAGGCCTGTTGCAGTGCTCCTTCTTTAGTATGTTCTTAAGTCACAAAATCATAATGACACGATTACAAATAAACCTTCCTAAGGTGTATAAATATACCTAGATGGGTGAATCTTATTGTAGCCAGCTGGCCCAGTGGCTAACGCGTCGGTCTGGAGTTTTACGACTCACTAGCCACGAGTGCGAGTGCAATCCCCACCCGTACCGTTGTTTCTTATGTTCTTATGATCACAATAAAATAACTCACGAAATCATAATGACACGACTGCAAACACACCATACCAGAGGTGGGGCTAGAACCCGCGATCAGAGTCATAAAACTCCAGACCGAAGCGTTAGCCACTGGGCCAGCTGGCAACAATAGGATTCATCCAACTAGGTATGTTTATACACCATAGGAAGGTTAGCATAGGCACCACTGTGACCACAAGTGCAAGTTTTTACAGATGAATCTCCCGCTAGCATGGCTGTGACGAACTCTAGCTCAAGTCCCCTCACGACGCCACTGTTTCTGTGTATACTACATCTGCATTTTTTATTATAGCATCCAGGACCTTGTCATAGTGGTCCAGTAGCTGGGACAGGCAGGAGAGACCTGCTCTAAATCCTTGTTGCCCTGGGTTGTGTAACTGATGGGTATCTAGGTGGTTGGCGATCTTGCTTCTTAGAACCCTTTCAAAGATTTTTATATGGGATGTTAGTGCTATCGGTCTGTAGTTCTTTGCAATTGCTTTACTACCACCTTTGTAGAGTGGGGCCATGTCTGTTGTTTTTAGCGAGTGTGAGATGACCAGTGTCCATGCTCCCTCTCCATAGAATGCTGAAGGCACGTTGTACGGTTCGTATTTCTAACGGCTATACCATAGCTGTTCACGTGATCACCAACCTCTGCCCATGTGATCTTTCGTTAGCCAATGATAGGCCTCCCTTTTTGAACGCCCCAGTGCCGGGACAATTAGCAGCCAGTTCCACCGAGATAGGCAATGCAGACAGACATAGGCGTAGGCTCTCGGCTCCCATATATCTAACGGTCCATTAAATGCTACAATACCAACCTCATATTTAATATATTACCAAATCTACGCAAGAACCCCCACAACACAACGTGACGGGCTTCTTGCAGTTCTTGATGAACACGAAGTTCCATGAGTCTGGACTTGGGGCAGAGTGGATGGGCATGTCATTTATTGCCTTTTCAAAGTCTTGTGGTGTTAGGATAATATCAGAGATTTTTGAGATGACCAAATTTTGGGTCTCTTTCATAAAGAATTCATTTGGATTGTCGACCCTTAGTCTGGGTAACAGCTCGCTGAACTCAGTCATATTGGGATTTTAGTATCTCACTCACTTCTTGGCTGTCATCTGTGTATGTCCCATCCCGCCTAAGCAGGGGCTCAATACTGGATGTTATTTTCCCCTTATTATTATTATTATTATTATAATCAAATAGAAGCGCTAAACCACAGGGGTTATACAGCACTGCAGGTTATTGTAGGATGCAGGGAGAGTGGGTTGTAAGAGGGAGATGGATGATTAGTAGGGTATGGAGTGCAGCATGACTGTGGATAGTGCAGGGATAGAGGGTAGCAAGAGATCGAGGTAGAAGGGACTGAGGGAGGTGCTAGAGGTATAATCTTCAGAGTTTGTGTAGTAAGTCAGTTTCTGTCAAAAAGTCAACAAGAGAGTCAGGATTAAAGGAGGGTCCATCTGCAAGAAGGGAAGGTAAAGAAAGGGCCGCAGAGCGAAGACGTCGTTGGAGGTAAATTCTGCATGCTCGTTGATAGAGTGGGCAGTCCAGCAGAATATGTCGAACAGACACTGGAACCTGACAATGCTCACAGAGAGGGGCAGGGAGCCTCTCCATGAGATACCCGTGAGTAAGACGAGTGTGGCCGATGCGAAGATGGGAGAGTGTAGTCTCCCAACCTCGACATTGGTGACAAGAAGAAGGCCAGAAACCTATAACCGGTTTAATAGAATGAAGTTTGTTATTCATCAGGTCAGACCAGTGTTGTTGCCAACGGGTGCGAAGGTGGGTAGCAATGACTGCAAAATAGTCCGTAAAAGGAACGCCTCTATATGAAACTGGAAGGTCATGTACTGCTGACCGCGCAGCAGTGTCTGCCTGTTCATTGCCCTGTACGTCAACATGACCAGGGACCCAACAAAAGACAATATCTTTATGCTTGCTAAAGATACGGCGTAACCAAAGGTGGATACGAAGAACTAGGGGGTGAGGTGTATCAATTTTACGGATAGCCTGTAAAGCACTAAGGGAGTCTGAAACGACCACAAATGGTGACACAAGCATAGATGCAATACGCATAAGTGCCACAAGAATGGCATACAATTCAGCCGTAAATATGCTAGCCTAGGGTAATAGATGCCCTCGTACGACACTGTCCGGAAACACTGCTGCGAATCCGATGCCGTCAGATGACTTTGAACCATCCGTGTATACTGCGATGGCATAGGAATGAGAACGTAAATGGTCTAGAAAGAAAGAGCGAGAAGCCGCCGTAGGTAGTTGGGCTTTCGCGCAAGGTAGAGGAATAGAACAGACATGGACAGCAGGAACTTCCCAAGTGGGTAGAGGAAAGGGTGAAGCCACATGAACATATAAAGGCGGAAGCTGAAGGGAAGACAAGACTGAATGTAGACGAAGAGAAAAGGGACGAAGTAAACAGGGCGACGAACAAATAAAGAGCGTCTACTAACATCTGTGACAATCCTATACATGGAAGGATTGCGGAGGTCATGGGAGCGAACATAATAGGGAATGCAATGTGCATCACAACGATCGGACAAGGATGGAATGTTCGCTTCTACATAGAGGCTCTCAACCAGGGAAGAACGAAAAGCACCAAGGCATAAGCGTAATCCCTGGTGATGGATGGGATTAAGGCTGGAAAGAGTGGCAGGAGAAGCTGCCGAATATATCTGGTCACCATAATCGAGTTTCGATAAAATTAGGGCCGAATGTACGCGAAGGAGAGTTCTACGATCAGCCCCCCATGAAAGATGTGCGAGGGTTTTAAGGAGGTTCAGCCGGCTATGACAAGTCGCCTTCAGAGAGGTAATGTGAGGTTTCCAGGACAATCTGCGGTTAAACAGGAGGCCGAGAAACCTGACTGTATCACGTTCTGGGATACGTGAGCCGTATAGGTACAATGGATGATCAGAGACCACTGAACGTCTAGTGAACGTAATTTGATGAGTTTTGCCACTAGAAAATTTAAACCCGTGAGTGGTGGCCCAATCAGAAACCCGGTTGATGGCATGCTGGAGGAAACTGCAATGAGGTGACAGTCAGCACCTGCACAAGCTATAGCAAAGTCATCCACATAGAGCGATGACCAAATATTGGATGGGAGAACAGATGCCAGATTATTTATAGCAAGCAGAAAAAGTGTTGTGCTCAGAACACATCCCTGGGGGACACCTTCAGCTTGGACAAATTCCGGGGAGAGTTCATTACTAACCCGGACCCGGAAATGTCTGTCAGTTAAGAAGGCCTTAAGAAAGAATGGTAGGTTGCCTCGCAGGCCTAAGGAGTGGGCCTGGGCCAAGATATTATATCTCCAAGTTGTATCATAAGCCTTCTCAAGGTCGAAAAAGATAGTGATAACCGAATGGTTATTCGCAAAGGCATTACGAATATACGTATCCAAGCGCAGCAAGGGGTCAATGGCAGAACGGCCCTTACGGAAGCCATACTGACTATGGGAGAGACTTTTGTGAGTCTCTAAATACCACATCAAATGTCTATTAACTAGACGTTCCATCACCTTGCAAACTGCACTGGTAAGAGCAATGGGACGGTAGTGAGAGGGATCATGTCCCGTAGCACCTGGTTTTCAAAAAGGGAGAAAAATAGCAGACTTCCACAGCTGGGGAAGAACTCCTTGCGACCATATGAGATTAAAGAGTCGTAAGAGGACAGTAAGAGCAGACTGATGTAAATGCTGTAGCATACGAATATGTATGCCGTCTGGCCCAGCTGCCAATGATCGGCAAGCAGAGAGTTGCCTCCAGTTCCTGAAGGGTAAAAGGCACATTATAGGATTCTTCTCTAAGAGAAGAAAAATCTAAGGGCTTTAACTCGCTGGCAGACTTAGAAGAAAGGAAGGAGGGGCATAGATGGAGCCCCTGAGAAATGCGGACGAGATGATTACCAATTTCAGTGGCAACGGCAAGAGGGTGTGCTATATCAACACCAGCAACCTGAAGAACAGGAGCCTGGTCGGGGGAGAATTTACCACTTAATTTCCGCACTTTCTTCCAGACTGCACTCATCGAGGAGGCCGAAGTGACAGTAGAAACGTAATCTCGCCAGCAAGTGCATTTAGCATCACGTATGACACGGCGAGCAATAGCTCTCTTCTGCTTGAAATCAAGGAGTCTCTCTGTGGTTCTGTTATACCGATACCTGCCCCATGCAGCGCGTTTCAAACGCACTGCTCGAGCACAAGTAGGAGACCACCAAGGCACGCACTTCTGAAGATGCTTGCCCGAGGTTTCGGGAATAGAATGTGAAGCCGCTGTGAAGATGGAGGACAAAAAGAGATGTAAAACCTCATCAATGGAGGACGAGGTAGGAACCTCATGAAATGCACTAAGATGTGCGTAAAGGTCCCATTTCGCCTGGTCAAATTGCCGGCGTGGGCAATTTGACCGAAAGATACCCAAGGCCACCCCCCCGGGTGACCGGAGAGGGATCGGGACATCCCCAGGCGATCCAGATTCCACGGCAAACTACACCACCGCCAAGGACCTCAACGGAATGGGATGGACTAAGATACCCTTCCCCCTACCTAGGAACTAGAATGCCTGAGGAGAGAAGCTCCCAGGGTAAAACTGGGAAGGAAATAAGGGAGGGGAGGAGGAGGAAAGGAGGAGGAGGGAAAGGGAAAAGGGAGGATGGGGAAGATGGGAAAAGGGAGGATGGGGAAGATGGGAAAAGGGAGGGGGGATTGGGGGTAATTAGGTTCGGTCTGAGGAAGAAGACCAAGGGGTCCAATTCCTCAGACCGATAGCCTCTTTACCGCGACAAGGAGCCCCCCTTAAAGAGGATTTTCCCCTTAGATTTGGCACAGAAGTTTTTTTTTTTTCAATTTCCTTTATGGATTTTAGTTCTTCCTGCGATTCTTGTCTCCTGTAAGATTCCTTCAGCTTAAGTTCGATATTTGCTATTTCATTGACCAGTGCCTCCCTTCGTATTTCAGATATATTGGCCAAGAATCCTTGGCTCCATATCATGAAGCATAAATAATAGGAGTCTTCAGGTTGTTCTTCAACTCTATATATCTTTGGTAAGGCCTCATTTAGATTATGCTGCACAGTTTTGGTCACCATATTACAGAATGGATATAAATGCACTGGAAAACATACAAAGGAGGATGACAAAGTTGATCCCATGTATCAGAAATCTTCCCTATGAGGATAGAACGAAGGCCCTGAATCTGTACTCTTTAGAAAGGCGTAGAATTAGGGGGAATATGACTGAGGTGTAATTAAAGGTGAATATAGGGAAGAGTAAGGTGAGGATAAAAAAAAGTAGGTAAAGGAAGACTGAATATCAGATTGGAGGGAGAGAGTATGGAGAAGGTGAATGTATACAGATATCTGGGAGTGGACGTGTCAGCAGATGGGTTTATGAAAGATGAGGTGAATCATAGAATTGACGAGGAAAATAGGCGAGTGGCGCACTGAGGAGTCTGTGGAGACAAAGAACATTATCCATGAAAGTAAAGACGGTAATGTATGAGAGTATAGTTATACCAATGCTCTTATATTGGTGTGAAGCATGGGCGGTGAATGTTAAGTAAAAGGACACAAATGCAACTAATGAGACATTTTATTGTGGCAACGTTTCGCTCTCCAGGAGCTTTGTCAAGCCGTTACAAACAATGCATGGACACACAGGGTATATATAGGTTCAGGGTGAGGTGTAATACTAGTGGTGGTAGAGGTAGTAGTGATATAAGTCGTAGTAGTAGTAGTGATACAATAAGGTATAACAATCAACTTGCACATGAGTAAAAGGTGATAAAAGCAATTACTTGGGTAGTATAAAAATATGTTAAGTAAAAGGACACAAATGCAACTAATGTGACATTTTATTGTGGCAACGTTTCGCTCTC